>JAILXH010287014.1:15096-25693 GCA_023558415.1 Piaractus mesopotamicus | reverse complement strand
CACAAAAAGACGTGGTTCAAAAATGCAGCTTACGCCACCGCACAAGGCCATCTCACAATCCCCTGAAATACGAAAACTGACATAGTAAGTTGTCACTCTTCATTCAACACATAGATAATTTCTAAGTGCACAGTGTATTTATATGGCACTGCTACAGTGTTTTCGCTGATATGCAGGTGCATGAACTAAAGCCAATTTTTATTTTTATTTTTTATTTTTTATTACTACCAAGTACTACCAAGCCATTGTTTTAACCTGGTATAATGCTGATAACCTTGCCAGCAATCCTAATTTAAAAATTGGTTAAATATCAAGAGGAATTAATTAACATTTTACTGCATGGTGTTGCCATATGGCAACAATTAGTGTGTGTCTAATTCAACATTTCTACACAATTACTTTGGGGGACAGTCTGTGGACAGTTAACTTCTTTAAATGCTAAAAGAATTATTTAAAATTATTTTTATAACGCTAAAATTTAGTTGTTGCCATACGGTCAACGAAACTGCACTCTGCAATACACACAATAGAAGCAAATAAATACACTGCCAAAGAATACATTTAAAATTTCCGTAGCCATTTTACACTCCAAGTTGAGCTTTTAATTGAATGTAATTTTTTTTTTACCTTTCTGATATATGTATATATATATATATATATATATATATATATACATATATATATATATATATATTTATTTATATGCTTGTCTTTAATTTGAAGTCTGGGTGATGAATGCTATACTGCTATGCTTCCATTGCATACATTACAAATTTACAGTTCTATGCTGTTGCCAACAATACAACAATATTTCTATTAATTATGGGATTTTCACTCAGACAAATCACAAAATGATTCATTTCTACTATATTTCATAATTCATGTAGTACAGTGTTCAGATACTTGTTCAGTTCACAGAACTACCCGAGATCACTTTCTTACCCTGTTTAATGGCTTGACGTCCAAAGTGAAGCGCAACCAGAGAGGAAGAGCAGGCGCTGTCGATGGACAGAGAAGGTCCAGTGAGGTTGAAAATGTAAGAGATTCGGTTTGCTGCTATACTCATAGCCATGCCCGTACCCGTCCAGTGATCGATGGTATTTGGATTGCCTTTCATTTTGTTTAGCTCATAGTCCCTGTTCATCAACCCTGAATCAGATCATTATGAATAGCCATTAGTAATCACATCTTAGATGGAAAGCAGTTTACAAATGGAAAAGTACAGAAACTAATTGTCTTTGTCAGTTTAGAATAATTGGGTAGTCAAAACGGTCCCACATTATATGGAAAGTCCTCTACAGATGCTCAAATTATTAAAAAACAATCTAGTGATTCTTAAGTTTAGGGTTAAGATTACAACCAGCATAAGTATTAGGAGTAAGGATAAAGTGTAAGAGTAGGGTTTTTTAATTAAAGTAAAGGTTAGGCTAGAGCAGCTGAAATGGGACTCATTTATGTAACTTTTCAGCCTTAAAAAATAATAATGAAACAAAGGCAATCCAGTCACATATTGCATTTCTGAAAAAAAGTAACTTATCACTGTTACTTAACTAGCTAATAGCTAATTTAGCACAGAATTCTTGCCAAATTAGCTTAGCTCGCTACTTTTTCTAAATTCTTTTTCATTTTCTTCATTAGGCCTATCTACTCCTTACTAATTCGTTACAGTGAGATAACCAAGCTGGCCAGCTAGTGATTAAATGAAAGCTAGATAGCTTAGCTTCTGTCAATCTGTCATATTTTGCTCAATTTCACCATTGCTGGAGTGGTTAATCATGAGAGTCGCTAGTTTTAGGCTGGTCACTTTGAGCAAGCACATAAACTCACGCATATAAGTACAAGAATGCTCAAACAAACTATAGACTTGTTATAGAAATGTTACATCCAGGTATCTGTAGCAGGCTAATCTAGGAGTTAAACCAGCAGCCCCCACCTCAAGTGGAACAGCCCTGGTTTGCTGATTGTAGCTGAGTCTTGTCCAGTGGATTGAGAGTAAATGAAGCTTATGTTAGCCTTTTATTCTCATTTCTTGCTCCACCTTAAATGATGTAGCAGTTACATTCAGACGCCTGCACGGGTGCTAGCATCTAACTGCTGCACTATTTAAAGTAGAATGGAAATTAGAATACAAAGCCAACATCAGCCTCATGAGATTAGCATATCAAATTCAGCACGATGGTGTGAATCTGGTACCAGCTGACACACCAGGCAGCATTACAGAGTTCATCATTTTTCTTTTTGCCGAATTCTACTACATTGTTCAGAAGTATTGAAAGTAATGATATAGTGTTATCTACACTACTTGTTGTGTCAAAACACCTCTAAACTCCAAAACCATACAGACCCATTCATACCACCTTGCAAATTCTGAACAGGCTAATCTGTACCCGCTAGGCTAGACTCCTAGCTGACCAAATACAATTGGCAAACTGTGGTTATAGCATGTAAACTGGAATGTGACGTCTACAGCTTATATATGTGCCTTCTTGTGTTTATATATGTTTTTATGTGTGTTTTTAGCCCAAGGTGACCAGTCCAAAACTACACTGACCCACCAGGAATTCTCTCAACCCTCTCAATTACCCACTATGACATTGGGCCAGAGGAAAAAGGAAAGAGTGTTAATACAAACTTACAGTACTGTGCCAAGTCAGAGCCCACTTCATTCACTGAATTCCCAATCCAAACGGCCATTATGTACAAGTTATCCATTTCTTATATTACTAGCAATGTTTAATATTAATATAATTTTTTTAGTATTTAGTATGTCCAGCCTTTGCCTTTATTACACTTCCATTCTTTTCAGGAGAACTGCTTTTTCAAAAAATCTGTAGGGATATTTTTCCACACTTCCAAAGTTCAGTCTTAGAAGTTGGTCACATTTTCTGATTCTCACGATGCAAGTAATCCTTATTACTTGCCCCCTCTCAATAGACTTTTCAAACTCCAGTTTTGTAACAATTTTTCTCATTTATTTTCCTATTTATTTATTTTATTATTTATCAATTTATTAATTCAATTAATAAAGAGTAGTGCACAGTACTGTAGCTGAATTTAAATTAAGAGCAAGTTAAGCATCTACAATGAACCACCCAAATAATATATAGTGATATTACCTAGAAACACTCCTGTTTTTGTTCCACTGGCCTTTTCCACTGGAATGCCTGCATTTTCAAAAGCTCTGTAGGTGCAGTGGAGCAAAAGTTTGTGCTGAGGGTCCATTTGGCTTGATTCTGCCTCTGTTACACCGAACAACCTGTGGTCAAACTCATTGATCCTGTGTTGAAAAAAGATAGATTGGCAATGTAAATGTATCTTTAGCTTAAGTTTAAGTAATGTTCTATTTGAAATATAAGATCATTTTACATAAATTATGAAAATCTGGATACTGAAGCAATTCAGATTTTGTCATAAATAAATACACTGTAAATGTAAATATGGCTTGTCAGATCAACCTTAAAAAAATTACTTCATGTGGTAACAAGCAATTGAACTAGTTTTATTCAACTCAGTAAAATTACTTTGACTGAAAAAATCAATCATTCAAAGTATTTATTTAGGTTGAATAAAACTAGTTAGTTTACTTGTTGCCACATGAAATAATTTTTTTAAGGTTGATCTGATGAGCCATTTTTTACAGTGCCTATACAGATTGTTGTTTTTTTTTTGCATTAAATAGTCATTCACTGAGAAAATCAATGAATTGATAGCAATGATAACAATAATATGACCTCATTTCATTTGGCATAGAGTACACAGCGCTTTACCCGTCTATGAGAGCTGCTCTGGCAGTATATGTCTTTCCAAGTTTGTTTTCATCCGAATCGTACCAGTATGACCGGTCAAACCTCTCATTTGGAATTTCTACTGCACAGTTTTTCCCTTCAAGAAGAACCTTCCAGAAGTTGTCAACACCTTCACCTGAAAGTTTAGAATTGAAATGTATGAATTTCTAATTCTAATTTATTATGAGTAAACAGTAAAAATCTGTCCATGTACCCAACTCAGTAACACAATAAACGCAACAGAGATATTCCATAAAACAGCAAGTAAATTTGGTTAAAATACCAAAATAGTCTAGTTTTTTCTCTTACCTCCTGGAAAATTGCAGCCAATCCCTATAACTGCAATTTCCTCACTCATCTCTTCCTTGATGATATGTAGGTAGTGCTCATCAAATGAACGCTGAAATTTTGGCACTCTTATTTTCTTAGCGCAACAGGTAAATAAGGTCTGGCAGAAGTACAGCGCACTATATATCCCTTTTTTCCTTTGACCTGACCGAGAGTTTAAGTAACTTCCAGGGAATAATCAAGTTACAGATAACGAATGAATCACCAGTTCCTTAAAATCATTTTCATATCGTATTTTATTACACTGTAAACCGTGGAACTAGGAAGTTGATTTGAAGTGTTTTTGAGGTTTACCATCTTGGCTATGTCTCACTATGTGTTAATGTTCTAGTATAGGCAAAAAAATATGATATGAATGACAATGCAGACTTACTTTGCTCTACTTTAAGCTTTAGCTCAGCTGTAACGGCTTTTCTCCCATCTCCGGCCAAAAGCTTTTCCACAAAAGTGGAATAGTTTCCTGAAAAATGTCTCTCAACATTCAGGTTTTATGAGGCTTAAGTCAGTTTCTCATTCTCCAGCTTCTTGTTTGTATTTTTCCGTTCCACCTTAAATGGTGCCTGAGGCTCCAGAATGTAACTGCTTCACCATTTAAGGTGGAACGGGAAAAAGGCAAAGAAGAAGCTCGCAAACGAGAAGCTGACTTCAATTTTGCGACTTTTCATTGTTTGACAGTTTCTTGTCACAGATTAAACGTATCAGATAACCAGCTCGAGTGTTTATAAATGCAAATAAATCCGTTCATCTTAAATCTTTCTCTTTGTCTTTTCATTAGCTACTAGCCAGGCGAGATTGTTGTCAGCGTTGCTATGGTGACTAGCTGTCCACGCACCGATCTTCAGGGTTAAAGTATGGTGAATTAGCAGTTATGCATTAACTCTAGTGTTAAAGACCATTTATCGTTAAAACTGTGTTACAACGATCAGCAGAACTTTATTTTACTGCAAAGGAGGATTATTTAATTTGTACCTAAAGATCGAATTCCGCCGTGGAGCCGCAACAGAGCAGCAAAAGACCTGCATGTGGCTCCGGCACCACATGTTGCTGACCCCTGCGGGTGGAGGAGAAGCGCCGCACACAACATCAGCAACAACAACACTGAGCGTCCTTCTTACATGGGAGCGCGACGCCACAACATTTGAAGCCAGAACCTTTTCTCACAACTATATTTTGGGCATCAGGCAGTGTATTTGTAACAATTTCATGTAATAACTTTCTGTGATGCAGCTTTGAGATGTTTGGTTCCAAAGTCCTATCATCGCTGCTGTGAATACTTCCTACTCTGTATGTAAGTGAGAATGGGGCAGTGCACATCAGACAACTCTAAATGACTTTATTTACATGTGAACCATTTAATCAAGCAGAAAATTGTAGTTTAATGATCAGCTTTGTGCTACAATTCATCTGAGAAGCTTATTAGATTGAATTCAACTTTAAAAGACCCTACAGATCTCAATCTCTCAAACTGGCTTGGAGACCTTGACTCTCAATTTTGTAAAACCACACTTTTTGCATTTCACAGTGCACTTTTTAAACTTTCAGTTTAAAGTTCCGCTACTCAATCTGTGTCAGAACTAGATGAGTGTTTTTAAGCAGGTCTAAACTGGTTTGATGTTTTTGATTCTGGTTGATTTATCTAGTACAGTAATTCTAAAAAAAAGAATACAAAGGTCAAATGCAGCGTGTTACTGTTGCCTGGGAAACTGTTGTTTGCCAGTTAGCCAGCAGATTACACTGTGTCCTGACCTATGAATTATTACACCATACAAACTCTTCCAGAGAACAATAAATGTCACAGGATACCCATTTCCAGGTTTCCAGTGTAATCTTTTAAGAGCCAGACCTGTTCTGACGTGTATTGATCGCTAGTGGATCATTTTTAAAATTATTTTACTTTTTATTCATTAACTCATTCACTCAATATTTGGGCAGACGTGTACTGATAACAACAGTGATGTGGCAGAGCCAAAGTAAAAGTCAGATATACTGTATGCAATTTCCTGGATTTTTTATTATTTTTTTTTTATAAAAATGTACAATGCCATTTTGTTCAGCCTGCAATTGTAGTTATGTTGCTGGGTATTTGTAGATTAGCATGCTAGCTGTCTCTGTCACTGTACTGTTTCTGATGGCCAGCTAACAACAAAGACAATAGGAGATAAAATCGTGGTCGAATAAGCTATTTGAGAAGGTTCTGTTTTCGGTCAAAATACTACTTTTCCACCTGCTGCCTTACCTTGGGAACCAAAGCAGCTTGTGTGTAAAAGCAATATATTTAGATGGACATATATGGACACAGATTTTACATTTGTGCTCAGGTTTATTTAGTCCATAAATATCCCCAGTCAATTTGGAGGTCACAATTCAAAACATTCAGATTAAGATTTCATATATCTATGTACATAAATGTTAGTTAGAGGCTTAAATCCTTTCAAAGACTAGATGTTAGATATTATTTATGTTATTTTACTAGCTAGTTCTCTAGATTTCATGTTAATAAAGCAGGCCTGAGTGATTTGAGAAATATTGCATTATCCTTAACCTTGCATTATCATGTAAAATACCTCATATATGGATGGCACGTAGTACTTATGTATGCTAGTTTCATGTTACATTAGGTTTTTATGCATCTTTATTGTTATATAACTAATTTCACAATGTAAAACTCACATGCACAATGTAAACTTTGCAATAACATCATTAAAACATAAAATGAATAAAATATTGACACACTTAAATAATTTAATATTTAAAAGCAAAGAGATAATAGCAACAATTCTAATAGTACAGGGATGTATTCTTCTGGTCTGTTCATGCTTATTTCAATGTGACAACACTAAGAAACATTCTGCATGTTACAACAGCACGGCTGCATAATCAGAAAACGTGTGGCACATTACATACGGTTCCTCCGCTGAAAAGCAACACATTTTTTGGAATGTGTTGCAGACATTAAATTTGGAATGAGCGCATATTTACAAGAAATCAATAAATTTCATACAGTAAAACATCAAATATTGCGTTTTTGTACTGTTCAAATAGAATTTACAAATCACTTCTGTTGTTAACATTCGCATACTGTCCCAACTTTCGCATTGAGTTTGTACATACATTTAATTCTTGGCTAATTTGTGTGTTGTGGTTTATTATTGCTGGCAGCCCAGACACTAACTATTTAAGGTTAAAACCTCCAAAATATTTTTGTAGCGTGATGACTGGATATGTTACAGTTGTTAATATGTTACAGTTTTACCAACTCATTTCTTTCTCAGCCTTCTCAATCCAGGGCTCTGTCTCCCCATGCAGTATTTCATGTTTACAGCCAACTTTAAGCATTGGATTTTTTTTAAGCATTTTAAGCAGTGGTGTAGGAATGCAACAGTACATGGTGTATTGTAGAACTATTCAATACGCCCCCTACAGTTCAATACGCACACGTGAACCACAATATAAGGATATGCCTGTTATTTTCCTATCATTTCCAAAACCTGCTTATGGCACTGCAGACTACTATTGTACATCCAGATCCAAAGAGCATCTTTGGAGATATTCCTTTAAATACGAGCTGGAGAAGAGAGGGGGAGCTAAAACAAATAGCCCCTCAGCTGTAACGTGACAACAGCAAGTTAAGAAATTAAGGAATTCGAAACCTTCGTTTTTAATGACGGTACACACCCCAGTGCCGACACTCAACATGCAGTGATAATCGTGACTCCAGCAGCCAGTTTTTTAGGTAAAGAGACAAATGCTAATGGTAATCTACCTCAGCTAACGTTACTAGCCTAACCTTTTTAGCTTGGATCTTTCTACTTGAAAACAGCCAGTTTACTGTTGTTTATTAAATAGCGATAATGTGAAGATGATGAAGGAGACTCCGCTGACACCGCCATCCTTGTATAAGATGTTTATTACAAAGTAAAACGGTATCATATCAAGCACTATAAAGTACCTGAGAGGGGATCCGTGCCAATTCTGAAGTGTCCCCTCCAGAGCAGAATATCCCAACTGTTTATATATGGTACTTGTTGTTGAAACAGGAGACAGAACATATGGTCCTTTTTAAAAGGATCTCATCTATTTGGAACTTAGAGAAGAAGGGAGAGAGTGAGGCCCACTCCCTATGGGGCCTTTGGACCAGAGGGCCCCCTTTCTTAAACATTCCAAAACCTACCTATAACATACATGGAACTTCAGACACTACAATATCAACTTAGACTACACGTTAAGAGTGTTTTTGCCTTTTTCTATAAAACTACTCTTTTTAAATACGCTTCATTACCAATCACAATAAGTGATGCTGAACACTTTATTTCATTTAATTTATATGAATAGAGTAAAATAAATCTAAAAAAATGTAAATAAATAAAAATGAACTTGAACCTGGTTATTCTCAGCTCTCCCTGCTGGCATTCGATAGCAGCATTTTGCTATGTGATGCTACGCTCCGCACAATGGCGCATCTGGTGTGCGGCGGCATTCACAATGTCCCCTCCTGCACACATTTTAGCTGCAAATGAATTCCCGCACTCCACGAAACTCCATAGAGAGAAACTGAAAATGAACACAGACGCTCTATCTGGCTCTCTTTAAGTATTTAAAATAGAGAGGGGAAAACAGTTTGTCAAAGCTAAGAAGAACTTTTAATTTGAATGTTTTTCTCCCCTTGATTTCACACAGTGGAGACAGAAACCAGGCCTAATCAGTGATGCTGCCATTTTTCTGAAAGGAAAGTTTTGTTTGTCTTTAGGAAAGAGTTTGTTGTTTAAATGAAGATGTGTTTTTTTTCTTAAATATAAAGATCAAACTATTAAAGATTAAACCATAACATTGTGGTGGTCCAAAAACCGTGATGAATACCGCACTGTGGCCCCACTTTGCCATTGCATCCTTACACTGGTGACAGCATTGATTGTAAATGCTGTACTTTCTATGTATTTAGGTAGCATGTTTTCTTTTTCCTTCTTCGGCGACTCCTGCTCATGTTTTACACAATTGGCTTTTCGTCATAAAAGTCATGCTTTCACGAGCACACGCACGAGTATCTAAACCTGGATTAACAGAGTAATTTTCTAACTGCTGTTGTAAAAGGAGTTAACTGCGGATGTGTTTGTTAGGTTTTGTGAAGCTGAAACTTAGTCGGAAGAAACTGCTTCATTAGACAGATCCACTACTTGTCCATCTACAAGCCAAAACTAATGGCCTAATACCAAAAAGCAAAAAATAGTTTGATCTTCAAGCTTTTTCTCCTCATGTTCTCTTATTTTTCTTTACTTGCATACAGACTTTTTTGTGACATGATGATTAACCCAGACGCTGGGCCCCCTGGCGGCTGCAGAGCCCTAAGCAGCTAAGCATGTCATTTAACAGGCAGAGTGGAGTGTTGAATGAATGTCTTTAAGGCATTTAGACAGTACAGGAAAACTTGTATTTATAACTGAAGGAGGGTTACCAAGTAGTCCAGACAAAATGGCTGCTTTTTACCAGATTAGTTTTACTAAATGTGCAGTTAAAATAGGTTTGGCTGGTAATCGATTGGTGTGGGGAATGAAACTGAAATAATCTCAGAATCCTTTCAGCTTCTCTCCTTTGTTCTTTCATGTATTAAAAGTGAATCCAAATAACATTACAAAGGGTAAAGTGCACTATTTTGGTAACTGTTGACTGGTAAGTGGGATATTTATCCAGCAGGCTATGTTGTGTCTCACATAATGATTTTTTTGTACAGAGATAATACCCCATTTACAGGGAACAATAACGTGATCTTTTATAGGTTTTTCTTTGATTGACAACAAAAGTTCCTGCTGTCCAGTTTAATCCGTTAACAGACTGCATTATACCTGATCTGATATCAATGCACGTTATGTGATGGATTATGATTTTATTGTAGTTACAGCATGCGCCCGTTCCAGGAAACAATAAAGTTATCAGTAGGTAGGTTTATGACTGAAAACGTCATTGGGTACCTGTTTCCAGCTAATCCTGTTAATCGGATAAGATAAAATTGATTACATATTGATGACTAATTTTACAATTCTTTGACTTTGCAACGAAGGAATTCATGCTTTTTCTTTCATTATTTAATTTTGCACTAAAATTTGCAGAAAAAAAAGAAATAACAGGCCGTGATTTCTCTCCAATTAGACAGTTACATAAAGGGGAAATCCACTGGTTGTTCAAAATTTCTGCATAATTCAGTTGATGACATGTAAACAAAGCCATTCAGAGTGGTTTGATTTGAAGTGGTTCATTGAAAAACTCACAAACTTGGAATTCTTTACAGTGGTGGGGATGGAAACCAGGCTTTGCGATGTCTGCAAAACAAACATAGACATTTTAATCAGTATCTTGTGAGGTTTTGTAGGTAATGTTGATGCTGGTAAAAAAGTTGTAAATCTGAAAAAGTGATTTTTTTTTTGGAAACCATTTTGGATATACTAACACCTCACATGTAATTGAAAAAAAAA
>JAILXH010287010.1:16142-26256 GCA_023558415.1 Piaractus mesopotamicus | reverse complement strand
ACACACACACACACACACACACACACACACACAATCTTGTGATCTACTTCACTCCGCTGCTCCTGTGACTCCACTAAAGTTGCCATAACTACACTTAGACTAAACTAGACTTTCCCAGGCTGCTCTAATGATTGGCCTGTAGGCGGGTTGCTTTTGTGTATGTGTATGTGTGCGTGTCTGTTTTGAATCTTTGTGGAATTGTCATCTCCAGAAGGCCCATCATTCTGAGAGGCACACAAAGAGCCTGGAGTTTGATGAGCAGGAATGCAAGCTGTTCCACACCCTTTCGCTCCGTTTTAGTCCCTAATTGATTTAGTGCTGTCAGAACAGACGCACAGCAAACATTGCCCGTGCCTCTCCTCTCCTCTTCTTTGCGTCCTGAAAAACGCCTGCTAGGGCTGATCCTCCTGATGAACATGCACATGCGCACATACAGTACCATTTAAAAGTCTTAATAATTTGTTATTTTACATTCAACAATAACATACAGTGTAGATTTAAATATTATAAACTAGATGCCAGATATGTTTACAATATTTCATGTATTTCGGGAACAAGTTTTTGGCTGTTTGGTCTGTTTACAATAATTTTTCAGGTTACTGAAGTTTTGTCAATGTGAGACATTCTTATCCAGTTGTCTCATTTTAGAACCTTTTAGAAGCAAAGGACTACCATATTAGTATCATTTTATACATTTGTGTGTGACTACATTGGTTTTATATTCATGAAAACAGTGATTCCAAACTTTTGACAAGCAGAGCATACACGGTCACAACACTTCAGCTTTTTTAGAATTGTTCCTTAACGCTTGGTTATGGATGTCGCCGGGTCGGGACGAGCTCAGTGGCTTTCGAGATTGCATTCGGGCCTCCGGCATTTTCGGGCCGCTTTGGTTTCAACTTTCTGCGAAGGCAGATGGAGGAGCTGATTTCAGAGTGCTGGCTCTGCAATCATCTGCTCGTGCCTAGCACTGTGAGATAGAGCTCTTTAGGGAGAAAGACTGAAGATTGGACTTCCTGCTTATGCATTTTGGCTATGATAACATGCCTTTTTTCACAGTTTTACTGTGTAGTCAGTGGATATCAGTGTGATTACTTATGTACCAAGAGTCTTTGGGGAAAGGCGCTTGATAAGATGATAATGTCTCTATATCATCCTGCAGTCAGCCTGGTCATTTAGACAGTTGTGCTGGAGGGGAGGGACGTCCTGTAGCTGAGGGAGAGAGGGGGAGGTGTCTTCAGTCTGTTCTCCTCAGCCATCTGTGAAAGTAGCCGTCAATCAAAGAGGCACGCCATACAACAGACCCCATAGAGACATGCATATACTGCTGATAGGTTCACGCACAGCACCGAGCTAAAGTCACACACCACCCTTCATTTATTTATTTTCCAGTTAAAATGACTATTAAGTATTTCATTTTCAGTAGAGATTTTGAGGAGGTTGGATGTAGGCAAATCTACTTGCATAAGGAAGGGGCGAGTCAATGGAACATTATTTCAAAAAACAAGAAACTGGAGTTCGAAGAATTATTGCAGGATATAGGGGAAATAGGATTTTTATCAACCGTGCAAGACCTGGTAGACCACTAAACCCTACCTAAAGCTTTCATATTTGAGAGAGAGGAGAACCTTAAGCTCCACTCTCGCTTCAGATCTGAATTGTAATTGTAAATCCATTAATTGTAAAATGTTAACATAATGTAAAGGGCAGCTGTTGTACAAACAGTTTAAAAAAACAAAAAAAAGAGAACTCTTTAATGTGTGTGTGGTCATTCTGAATGGGTGGAAAATTAAAGAAAGTTCTGTAGAGAGTGCATGCGTGTGTGTTCCTGACTAATGCTGTAAGTATCGCTATTCCTGCTCCTCCTCCTGTATGACTCAGTATAAGTGTGTGCGTGTGTGTGTTTGAGATGGATTGATGATGCTGGAGTGGCCTGCTGCAGATCTCAGGCTGTGTGTGTGTGTGTGTGTGTGTGTGTGTGTGTGAGTGAGTGTGTGTGTGTGTGTTTTTATGTGTGTGCGTTTGTGTGCTGCCAATGCATTCCACTCTTAATTGATTGCAGGCTGGCCTTGGCGGATGCTGACGAAAGGAACACTGCATTCCACTGCCGCAGCCCTGCTAGCCAGCAGCACACACACAAACACACACACACACTCAAACGTAAATACATAAATGCAGACGTGCAAGCCAAATACACAATTAATACACAAAGGCACACTATTCAAAACTAAAGCTTCATATGAGTAATACTTTTTCTCAAACAAATACATACGGTCTGCTAGACTGACGCACACTAGAGCTCCAGCAGGACCTGACAGTGGGCGTTTTTCCACTGCACGATCTGAAATGAGAACTGACGCAAACAGTTACCAACGGTTCTGGTCCTAGTTCATTTACTGCATGCTTGAGAGACAACAGCAACCGTCAGAACCACTTGAAAGAGTCCAGTTTGCAGTTTGCTACTCAGCTGCCTTGCTGGGAAGTTAGCTTATTGGCTGATATGAGACGATATGTTGCACTGGTATGTGCACACACACTAACAAAGAAATCTAGAGTCAAGCAAGTCTTCCTTTTAATGTTCTCTTTAGAGTGTGAACTGACGCATAGGCTATCATGCTAGCTAGCTTATCACTAACAGTTTGCAGGTTTGCCAGATTGCTTAAAAAAACTCCCTGAAAAGGCAAAGCTTTTTAACCTGTACTGACTAATACACTATTAAACCACCATGCCATCAATTATAATTTGCTAGGGGACATTAGCCACTAATGCCTTTCCTTTGCAGATTTGTAGATAAGTGTTTGTCATTCCATGAACCAAGAGCTTTTTCTGTGATTTCTAGAGCTCAATCACAAAGGCAATAAATAAAGAGAATATAAAGCGAAAATAAAGCAAAGAAAGAAGCGTAACTATTTCTCATATACATTTTTAAACTTGCTTGCAGTGAACAGGTCGCTGGCCATTCCAGTTTTCAACTTTTGCAGAACTATGTACAGTCAGTAGTGCCACTGGATGATTTATGCCATGTCTTGCCTTTAAGACTGCCTCCTCTCAACAGGACTTCAAATGTGTGTCAAAATTTTCCTGCCTGATTGAATGTGAGGAGAGGTTAGTGAAGATATGATCTCTTGTTCTGTGGCTTCTAACATCAATGCTATTAGCATTAGTGTTAGCTTCCCAACTAAATTGTCACCATAGCGACGTTTTTTAATAATAACTCTAGAAAATGACACAAAAAAGAAACGTTTTGTTTACATTCTTGCACACTTAGTGATCATAATAGCGCTTATAACAGTGACTTTATCTTCACCTGAAACAGTACAGAATTTGCCAAATTGTTGTTGTCTCAGCTTCAAAACAGAATAAAACACGTTCAAGTATCCTGTTGACTTAATATTGAGCGACCGCCAAAGAACATAAAACTGGAGCCTTTGGTGCTGGACCGATGGCCGGTGGAAAAAGCACAGTTCCAGTTTGCTGGAACCAAAGGTTCTGATACTTTGTGCAGTGGAAAAACGCCCAGTGAGAAGGGGTGTGGGTGTGTGTATGCATATGTGTGTGAGAGACACTGGCAGACAGACAACTGTGGCTCCATCTCTCTGTCTGTCCAAGCGAAGGGAGGGAATCGTTAGTGAGGAAAAGCACGCCATTTACGCCGTACAAACCTTCTTTATTCACAGGGCTAAATGAGAAACAGACTGGTTCGAAAAAGCTGTGAGTCTCCAGCTCCATTTGATCGGAGACTCCCCCTTACTGTTATACAAACATGCCTCTCTCACCTTACTCCCTTTTTAAGCTCTCATTAACCAGTTCACATTACTGCCTGAATTAACATTCAGCTCCTCTTTTATGCCTCAGGAACTCTTGTGAGACAGGGGCGTATTACGTCTCGTGTCTTCTCTCTGATGAAAGAAGACCAAGAGACGGGGGGGAAGGATATTCCCTTGCTGCAGAGAGCCTGTTTTAACATGGGAATTGTTTCTAGGCATAGAGGCCTGCTGCCACCTGCTGTTGGTTGCAGATAACTGCAGGAAAACCCTGAGCCATAAAATGCTATTTCTGCCTGTTTTGGAGGTCCCTCTGTTAAACTCTGCCATAGTTTTTTTCTTCAGTAATACTGATGATATATATATACGTATGATGTAAAATGATTTACAAAACTGGAAGCTGTCCTTGTAGGTGAACAAGCAAGTCCGCATTTAAAAAAGTGTTTTGTTGTGTCTAAATGCTATTGATTTGTTGTGGTAGGTGTACATGATGTTTTAATATGAAGAAGCTACAGTTGTGTCTGTTTTATTTCAACACGACCGTCTTTGTGGAGACGTGAGGATTGTACTTACAGCAGGGGTTTCTCACTCCTCTTTCTCCCTTATTACTCGCTAGACGCTCAACACAAAGTCACAATGTTTCACACACAGTGGCAAGGCAAGTTGATTTATATAGCACCTTTCATACAATGTGGTCATTTAAAGTGCTTTACGAATGAAAAAATGCAAAGATAATTCACATGACAATTCAAAAAGTAACAAAGTAAAGGAGAATGGAAGTTAAAACATGATTAAAACAACAGATTTTAAAAGAAGAAAATAATCATTAAAAAATCGAAACAAAAAACAAAATAATTAAGAATATCAACATTCTGCTGACCTGTAGAAAGAGGTTAAAACATCTCTTAAATTTTGCAATCTATGTGATACTGCACTGATTGTGCCTTTGATTCATGCATGATGTTGTACAGCTGTGAATGTTTTTCATTTTCCCTTTCAATTTTCCCTTTCAGTTGTACCGTGCCTCTGCTCTGTTTGAGACCATTCGCCATGAGGCTCAGCACAGCACCGACTACAAGCTCTCCCTGTTTGACCTTCAGACCTCCTCATACCAAGCTCTCCAGAGGGTCCTTGTCAGCCTTGGTAGGCGCCATCTCACTGCTTCTCTGTGCAATAGGCTACAGTAGTGCACTGTTGTTAGGCCCAAAATGACAGATTTCATGCTTATCTGCTTCCATAGGCTGATAATTGGTTGGTTTTCAACACTACACTAATATAGCAATGAATTGTGACTTCAGCAAAAAATCTAATTTACACATTTTTCCCTTTTCCCCAAATGTTGTCCGTCAGCCAAGACAAGTTTAGTGTCCAAAGCTTGCCTCTTCAGTTTTGCACCACAAGAGCTACAAGACTAATGTGGAATAAGTCATTTAAGCATATAACCCACCAATAACAACTGTGCCAGCAGCATGCTTAAAATAGTACATGCTTGTCTTAAACCACATTTGAATCTCTTCAAATAATCCCAAATAGACTTGCTCATGTGGATTTTGACGCTGTATTGACAAACTGTTCTATGTACCTAACAAAGCTAAAAACAGATGCAGAAGTCATCTTGAAATTTGGCTTTGCTTTTGTTCGTTTTTATAAATAACCATAGTTCACACAATATGTGGTGCTAATCAGCCTCATAGCTCCAGGAGTAGAGAATTAAACTTTAGATGCCAAACATGTCTTGGCTGAACATCTACATTTGGCGTAGTTGTGTGGATTTAGTGTTTTAATTAAATTGTTCTTTTAAGCTTAGATATGCACTAAATGCATTAGCACTGTATACAAAATAGCACATGGGGCACATATTTCCTCTCAGAATTCTGATGTAAGGAAACTTCTAACCTTTTTCTTCTTAATTTTTGCAGTCAGTGACCTGTAAAAGCCTGATCTTATTTTGAGACAGTTGGTCAGCACTTGCCGCTGTGTTGATCCAAATCTTCTGCCAATCCCAGGTCACCATGATGAGGCGCTGGCGGTGGCAGAGCGGGGCCGCACACGGGCTTTCGCCGACCTGCTGGTAGAGCGGCAAACGGGCCAACAAGATTCCGACCCCTACACACCTGTCACGGTGGAGCACATCCTGGACACTGTCAACAGCCAGCGGGCCCTGGTGCTCTACTTCTCACTGGCGGCTGGCTATCTGTACAGCTGGCTACTGGCCCCTGGCTCAGGTAGGATAGCACGCAAGAACTTTGACCACACTGACATGCTCATATCGTATTCATATGTCCAGTGGATGTTTTAATTAATGTATTATTTGGAGATTTTTGCTTGAGACAGTGCTCTGTTACTGAATGATGCTGTTTGAAAGGGATTCACATTGTCCAAAATAATTGGCCTTCCATCCATCCAGCCATCTGTGAGGTACTGGTTGAGTGGACTGATGGGTTGATGGATGGGTGGATGGATAGATAGAGGGATCTCTGTGGGGAGGCAGAGGTGTGAGACACACCCTGCACCCACATGGACAAGTAGGCAGGGCCCAATCTGTAGCCATGCTGAGCCCATGTCTGGCTATGAGAACTCATCCCAAAACCACACACACACACACACACACACACACACTCTGACTATATAGGGCTGAACCGATATGCACATTTTAACACAATGCTAATTTTAAGCAGCTAAACATTCCAAACAAATGATAATATCAGCTAGTCAAAAGCTACAATATTTTTAATTAAATAGTGCTTGGTGGCGAATATGTTTGTCAGTCAACTGCGATTGGTTAGTTCTCAATCAGCTGAACTCTAATAGTAGCACAGATTCTCAGAGTCTTAAATAATGTTAATATTTTACTAGCGGCTGATGCATGACTTCTCTGAAGTCATGAATCTTTCTATTGTCTGCGTCTTGCCCATATTAGGAACTCCACATCTAAGCTGGTTTTCTCAATGAGAAAAAGAAATGGCGTTTTTGAAAGTCGCTGCTATCGCCTCCTGTGGTAATCGAAAAGCCAAAATGTTTTGTCCTATGTACATTTTTTCCCCAAGTGTCACTGGATTCTCTGAATTTGAATGGTTGTTTAAGAGGCAAATTATGAATAAAGATACATACACGCTACAAGCAAGTTAACACGGGAAGCTCACTGGAAATGATGTTGCATGGAAGAAAGTCTACAGTTAAACTGAAGCACTGTTATATACCAACAGCAGCTACTCAAACTGCAAACTAAAACCTCCAAAGTAACTTAAATACCACATTTGACAAAACTATGTCGTTTGTGTTGTGTCGTATTTTAGTGAGGGTGCCAAGCTTATGATGTCAATTTAAGTGCATAGCAGTGTTAGCTTGCAAATAGCAATTAGCAACCTCATTATTCAGAAAATCCAACAACATTTAGAGAAAAAAATGTACCTAGAGCAAAACCATCAGCTTTGGACCATTTTAGTTTACCACAGGATGCGACTGCAGCGATTTTTCAAAACACCATTTATTTCTGTCATATAGAAAACCTGCTTAGACCCAGAGTAACTAATATAGACATGACTCTGACTACAGACTGACAACATGACTTTTGAGGCTTATGAACTCTTACTTTTCTTATGTTGAATTACTGCTCTTCACAGGTTTTTCTGTTAACTTCATGCTAAAACTTCAGGTCTGAATGTAAAGGTGATTATTTCTTGTTATTTTAGCTATGATTGTGCTTTGTGTTCAAGTTTCCAGTTTAACCCATATTGGGGTGGGAGGTATACTGGTATAAAAGTGAAGACAGTTATGAAGTCTCTCTATAAGCGACTAGCAAATATGTTCCACTTTGCTGGCTATGTTGGCACAGATTAATATTCTGCAATGGCTTCTTTAAGCACTGTTATGTTGCACTTCATTGAATTAAACAAATATAACTTTACTCACATACCGTCTTAAATTTGCCTTTATAGGTACTTGGATATGATATGTCACCCATATGTTTCATATCAGAATGCTCCGTTATCTCCGTTATGACTTTCCAAAACTGCTGCAGCAACTTCATCAGCTGTAAACTCTTTTCTTGCTATTTTATGCATCTCTGATGTGGACTGAATGAAGTTGAATGGTTTCTGATGTGATGGGTCAGTCCTTAGTGATTGGTTTGGCTTTTAAAAGAAGAGTAAATAGGTCTGCAACAAAGTGTCAAAATCTAAAGTCTGAACTCCACAGATCTGCCAGGTTTCTTTCTGTCATAACTGAGATGGTCTGAATTACTAAGTCAGTTGTAGCTTAAAGCAGTTGAGAGGACTTTATGTACATTGCACCAACCTAGGTGTAAGACCAGTCTTTTGAGGTGCGTGTTCATGTGAAAATGTGTGTAAAAATGACAGGTTACTGAGCAACACTGCTCTGCATGTATAACGGTCAACATGGGAGGGTTCAGGAGGACAGCTCACAGTAGGATAGCATTTCTGAACTTTTTTTCATGAACCCTCCATCTCATAGTACCCCTGAAACCCACTTGCTCTTCAAATTTCTCTGTGTGGGGGACATGGACTTTAGCTCTGGAAGAATGTCTTTGCAGTCTGCATCTTTTGTAAACACTATGTTTCACTCTGTTGTCAGCTGTTTTCAGTCCAGTGTCCTGAGTTTGGTTTTGGCTAAGAATTTTATTTCAGTACATCAGTACTTTTCACTGATTATTCACTGTAACCTATACCAAAGGGCATATCGATCGTACCCTGACTCACACACAAGCTAACAAGCCAGTAAGGACTAAGGATTGACTACAGTTTGTGTTCTTTATGCTCTCTGCATGTCACACATGCACACACACACACACACAGTTTATCAATTTGTTTCAAGCAGCCATATCCCTCACACCTTCTGTTCCCTGCAGCTCGCTGTCTGCTGCCTGCTGCTTGAGGGAGCTGGTAAAAAGCTGTGAATTAACGCAAAGCGGCAGTGCCACCTGCCTCTCTGTTCGTCTCTCTGCATTTCACACTTACACACACACATACATATGTGGCATTCAGCACCGAGACCGATACAGTCATCTCTCTGTCAGACACATGTCCAGTTAAACAAACACTTATTTCAGAGACGCAGCTGTATCTGACTATTTATTTACACTGACCTCATTTTGCTTCCCTTCCTGGAGCTTCTTAAAGGATGTGCGGCGTCCTTGTAGTATGAGCTATTGACCCAGCTCAACAGAGGAGGATAGCACTATATGTGGTTGTCAATGTCATATGTGACCATTGTGTGCTTGCAAGATCTGCTTAATGTTCAGTTCTTTAACTGAGGAAGCAAAATAAATTGTTAATCGATTGCTGCTCTGAAGCCTCAATCCATCCTCTTCAGGCCTTTCGTATGGTATATGAACTTTAAGATAAAGAGAGTCCACTGCACAAGAACATGTATACGGTGTTTTATCATTTATTACATTATATTACAAAATAAAAATGCCTTTTATAACAGCACATAGCTTTGTGGTGTACGGTCATATGCAAAAAAAGTTATGTCAGAAGACGAAAGTTTACCTTACATGTTTAACCAAAACAATTTTATAGGCTGGCCAAAAGCTGCAAAACGGATGCAATTTGCAGTTTTATAGCTTATTTATATTTACAGACAGCTTTTCAAAGAAGGATGTGACCATGACACATGGGCTCTGATTGGTCAGCCTGGTTATTAATGCATTCACAAAACTACACAGCATCACAGTCACTTCTTGTGAAAGACATGTTAAAATGCATGTGCACATTCTTAAATCCTGACCTTTTTTTCCAGCTGTAAAAAGTGGACTGTGTCTGAAAAGGCCTTTAACTCACCACAAATTTCACACTCAAGTAAACGCACTGTTACACATTCCTCATCATTTGGCACAAACCTGTGGAAAATTCGGTCACAACACATGAACACAGCTCTGTACTGCTCCCTGGGTCCAAGCAGAGAAAGTGGCTCTCAGATGTGTCTCGTGATTTCTCACGACCGATGGGCTCATTGTGTAAAAGACTAGTAGATGGGTTTTTTAACAATATTTTTGTCCTTGTCAATCAGGATTTTACATCAAACCACTCTGAATGACTGAAAAGCAAAACGATAATTGTCTGTCATGTAATGAGCTGATTTGCATATTTTGCATTATGTAGCAATCAGCTTTCAGTTTGGCTAAACGGTAATGCAGTTGGCTGCTAAGTGTAAACACATGTAGTTAAAATCTTATCAGGTTAAAATCCATATCATCATTTTCCAATAAAAACAAGTATCTCCAAAATAGTAACTTAACAGAAGAAGACAAAAACATGCTTTACTTTTAATGAGTCCGTGTAAAGAGACTATATGCTAAGCAGTTTTTGGAGCATTTCTGTTGGTCCAGT
>JAILXH010287005.1:22904-36076 GCA_023558415.1 Piaractus mesopotamicus | reverse complement strand
ATGGTTGCCTCTTATGCAGTTAACATTTTTACAGTTTTACATTGTAACGTTTTTTGGAGGCCTGTTTTTTGTGTTTGTTTATGTGTTTTATGCACTGAACAATATATGGGTACATTGGGTATGCTTTTTATTTTAATATACTCTTAAACACATCAAACCATTGCAAAAGCACATTGTAGCCTATGTTGTGTGAAGAGGTTCTGTTAATAATCATTTGTTTAATTTCTTCCCCAGCAGCCAAAAATGAAAGCATTGGCAGAATTACCGATGGCATCAAAGGGCTGAAGAGGAAAAAGGTTGTGGCTGAAAACCAGTTGAAGAAGATACCCAAGTCTCCAGTCAAGAAGCAGTCGCAAACTAAGAAATCTGTTTCCTCACCAAGCTGTGCTTCATCCAATGAAGCCACACCCTCCTGTGTATTCTCTAAGAGTCCCACCCACAGTTCCTTAAAATCAGTCCAAGACTCTGAAGATGATCACCAGAAGACACTGAGAGACAGCACAGAAAAAGTGGAGAAAAAAGATTTGACCATCTCAGAGCCACAGGCTCTTGGCAACAAAAGTGGCAGGGAACAGACCTATGTTGGAGAGTCAGTGCAGACCAAAAGCTGGAGTGAGAAAACCAGCAACGAAGGCATACCTCCATCTCACACTGCTGCTCCTCTTGAAGTCCTACTCAAGGCTATGGAGCCAGATTTCAACACTCTGACAGAGAAGAAAAACTGCAATCTAATTGGACATCCTGGGAACTCTATCTCAATTCCTGCTGCCCAGGTTTCTGGGGCTATGCCAACAGTTAATTTTGGCCCACAATCCCAGCCTGTACTAATCCGTCCATATGATGCAGAAAAACAGCAGTTCTACAGCAGTGCATCAGCAGCAGTTCTAGCTCCACTGCAGCAGTCCTCACGGCAGCACTTGACCATGGCTGCTACTTGCCAGCATGACAAGCCAGGCCTCCAGAAGAGCTACAGTGCAGGTCCGTCTCTTACCTTGACCCATGCCCCAGTTCCCTCAGGGTCCACTGGCTTGCCTCAGAGTCAGCCACCTGTAGTGCAAACATGCCAGTCTCTCTCTGCCAGTGTCCCCAGCTCCATCCAAGTCCCAGTGACACCAGGATTTAACCCTGTCCAGATGGCAACTGTTGTCAACTTTGGCATGAATCAAATGTGTGATGCATCAGCAAAGGAGCAGAAACCAAAAAAGCAAGGGAAGTATGTTTGTGAGTACTGCCACAGAGCATGTGCAAAGCCAAGTGTTTTGCTGAAACACATACGGTCTCACACTGGTGAGAGACCCTACCCTTGTGTTACATGTGGTTTCTCATTTAAGACAAAGAGTAACCTCTACAAGCATAAAAAATCTCATGCCCATGCCATTAAACTTGGGCTTGTTTCAAAAGACTCTGGAAGTGGGTCTCTGTCCCAAGAGTCTGACAGAGGCATTAGTACCCATTCAGATGTGGAGGAAAGTGGTGAGAGTGATGAGGAGGTTAGCACAGCTGACTTTGACCCTGAATCTTCACAGAGTAGCCTGACTGCTTTATCGGAGAGCAGCTTGCAGAGTTCAGGCACACTGCCAGGCAGCCAAGGGGAGGCAGAGCAATCTGTGGTGTTTGAAAATCTAAAACCTTTGGCTTCTCAGAAAGGTTGTGAGCCCAAGGTAACTGCTGCTCTTCCTAAAGTAGTTGTCTATCCTGTCAATGTTTCACCCTTGAGGGCAGACAGTCCAAGAGTTACAGATTCCACACCAGAGCAAGCAGCTACCCAGAGGCAAAGGGACTTCCAGACAGCAAGTCTGAGGTCCAATATAACTGTCCTGTCTTCACTGAAAGAGGTGGACTGTGTAAGTCCCTTACAGGACTCCATAAGTGAGGATGAAGATCAGCAATGTAAATCTCCATCGGGCAGTGGACACGCACAGCTTCAGAGACAACAAGCAACTGACTACTCTCAGCAGCCTCAAGGCAAATGCCTGCTTAGTCCCCGAAGTCTGGGAAGCACTGACTCTGGGTACTTTTCACGATCTGAAAGTGCAGATCAAGCTATGAGCCCTCCAAGCCCTTTTGTCAAGATTACTCCACCAGCAGAAACAGACATTATGAAAAATCCACAAGCCCAACCCTCCCCTGTAGTGGCCAGTGTCATGCATGTAGCACCTGTTGAAAAGCCTCCTGTTTTGCCAGGACCGATGCGTCCTCCATTAGAGGCAAAAGCTCTTTCTCTTGAAGAGCGCATTTCAAAGTTGATATCAGATAATGAGGCTGTTGTTGATGCCAAGCAACTTGATAGTGTCAAACCAAGACGAACTTCTCTTTCCAGAAGAGGTAGCATAGATTCCCCTAAATCTTACATATTCAAAGACTCTTTTCAGTTTGATCTAAAACCAGCAGTAAGAAGATCCAGTTCCAACTCGGACATACCAAGGTCTCCCTTTACACCCACAGATAAATCCAAACCAATATTTCTTCTTTCTGTCCCTCCTCAATATCCGGCTATGGATTGTTTACCAATTACAAGAAGTAATTCAATGCCTACAACACCAGGCCAGTCAGCTGTCCTTCCAAATGCTACTCCTCAACCCCACCCTTTAAGGATCTGCCATTCATTTGATGACAAGATTAGTTCTCTAAATGATGATGTGTTCTCTTCAGCTCCTTCCACTCCCAATCCAGTACATCGAACCTTAGTCAGGCAGATAGCAGTTGAGGATTTATCCACAAATGAGGGCCATGTCCTCCTTTCTGTTCATTCAATGGAAGAGGGTCGTCATGGACCAAGTATTCCTCATGAGATTCGAAGTAAGTCATTTGATCATGCACCTGAAAGAACCAGAAGGACTCAACAAAACAAAGGGGCAACATATGAATGTGAGACCTGTCGTAACCGGTACAGAAAATTAGAAAACTTTGAAAATCACAAGAAGTTTTATTGTTCTGAACTGCATGGTCCAAAGAATAAATCTGTGCCCATCAGAGATACTGAGCCAGAAGTGTTTGTACGTGCAACACAGCAACCACCTTTGAGCAGAACTGCATTTATTCCAGGAATTGCAGAGCAACCAGTTATGATAAGAAAGAGACGGAAAATGAAAAGTGTTGGAGATGATGATGACCAGTCTCCAACTGAAACTACTCCTCCATGTTCGAGAAGTTTTGATTCCTGCCAGATGTCCATAGGTTTTTCAGGAAACCCATATGCTCAGGCTTCACATGCCTCCAATAACCCTTGTCTTGTTGATCAAATTCAACTTATTGCAAGAGGCACTGAGGAGTCAAGGCTGTCTCCAATACGAGAGACGCAGATCAGCACATCCAATAAAGAAAGAGCAGAACTGCAAAGACAAGGAAGTGGTACTTCAGTTATTCGGCACACCAACTCTCTCAGTCGACCAAATTCTTTTGAAACATCTGAGTCTATTGACCGATCATCTCCGGTTGATTCTGTGGAAAAAGATGCCAAGACCTCAGCAAAAAGCCATGTTGAAGGTACAATTAGTTCATCCTTGCAAAGTTACCATGAAAAGATGTCAACGCCCAAATGTGCAAGCCAGGGAATGGACCATCATGAAAAGCAAACTTCATCAGCTGGTAGTGACAACAGTACTCCTACCCAGTCAAGGTTGGTGCGACAAAACAATATTCAAGTCCCTGAAATCCTGGTAACAGAGGAACCAGACAGAGAGCATGAAACTCAAGTGAGTGAATCAACAGAGAAGCCTCCAGAAACATTCAGCTGGCCTCAGAGGAGTGAAAGTTTGTCCAAACTTCCAACGGAAAAACTCCCACCAAAGAAGAAGCGGATAAGACTGGCTCAAATGGAACATTCCTCAGGGGAGTCCAGCTTTGAGTCAAGCCTCTCTCGTAGTCTCAGTCGAGACAGTAGCTTATCAAGGTGCTCCAGTGTTTCAGCCTCATTTGACAGAGATGATCCTCCAAGATCAGACAGCCCATCCAGAGTGGAGGGTGTTCGGAAACCACTAGAGGTTCAAGGGTCTCCTGTAGCAAACAACACTTTAGGAGTCCCAGGAATGATGAGACGGGCTGCCTCAGAGCAAATCAGCTGTACTCAACCATCTGTAGAGATTTCTTGTGACTACCGTAGCAAATCCTTTGATTGCAGTAACATGTCACCAGGCAGGACTTTGTCACCAGTCACAAATGCCTTGCCAAAAACTACACAGAGTAATCCAGCTCCCCAGGTGCCTCTTATTGAAAGAAGAAGAGGACCTCTGGTACGTCAGATGTCACTGAAGATTGGACCAGAAACACAACTAGCAGGGAAACAAACTGTCTCCCTTCAGAGAGGGCCTTCTACTAACATTATGTCGGTGTCCCAAAATAAACCACTACATGTAAATAAGTCTACACTTGTTCAGCCTTTTGTCCTACATTCTGCAGAAGCACCTCTGCAAAAGAATGAGCAAATGGTTCAAAGTATCAACTTGGGAAGCCAAATCCAGCAACCCCAAGTTCATGGTCTTCCCCACCCATGGCACCAGACCTCAAAGGTTGTCAAATGTCAAACGTTTCACCCTGTGGTACATGTTGTGCCTGGTCAAGCAGATGTTCAGAAGTCCACAGATACACAAACTAAAAAGAACTTTGTACCCAAGTACCAGCTGCAGTATCCGGTGTTAACGGGTCCAGCATATACTTTCACTAGTGTGCAGGGTGCTCAAATTACCGTGCCTGTTATTACAATACCAATTGCAAACGAGATCAAAGTGTCAAAATCAAACGATGGAATACAGAATGTTTATGTAGCCCAGCCAAGTCACCAGACTATACCTAATGCCTCAGTTGTTCTGCCTGTTGATCCTCAAGTTAACACAGCCTCTCAGATTTCATCAGGAACGTCTGCTGTTCCGCAGATTCTAATCACTCATGAACATACATTGCCACCCTCTACAGTAGCTTCTAGTTTAAATTTTCCTGCCATGCCTGTCATGGACAATGATCCAAAAACCAGACCAGACAGCAAAAATATGAGGCCACTTGGATCAGTTGGCATCCAAATGAAAAACAGTATGACAATTAGCAAAAACCATAATGGTGAAAACCAGAGTACTTCATCTCTTGGGTCATTACACTGTACTCAAAAATTAGCATCAGTAAGCCTTTGCCCACAACAAGAGCCCACTGCCTCAAGTAAACGTATGCTTTCCCCTGCTAACAGCCTGGACATTGCCATGGAGAAAACTCAGAAACGGGCAAAGGATGACCATGGTGCTGCATGCCTGACAGATGGTCGATCACTCAACTATCTGAACTCAAAGATGTCAGATTTGACAAGGCAGCGGAAGCTAATGCTGGTTCGACAGGTCTGCACCACTGAACCTGTAGATAGCCCAATAGAAACGGATGCCCCCGAACAATTGCCGGAAGGCACAGAAGCTGAAAAAGATAATCAGACATCAGTCTCTCACACAACGATGCCTGAAACCACTGAACAAGAAATGGAGAGTAGGACACCTACCACCACAGTACAGGCAGTTCACGGATCTGACATGATTTCTTCTCCAGGGGTACAAAGCCACTCTGGACTTTCTCCAGGGGTTCAAAGTCATTCTGGACCTGGAAACAGTACACTGAAGTCACAGGAAAAGCCTGAGGAACAGCGATGGTCTCCAGCTAAATCTCCAGTGAGGCCTCCAACCTTTCAGGGGCAAGTGAAGTTGGCTTCTTCTGTGTCTGTTGTCAACACACGAGACAGTCATCGTCTGTCTTTCCCAAGTCTTAAAACAGCTACAACTTTCACCTGGTGTTTCCTCATGAAAAGGAAGCCTCTCCACATTCAACAGACAGATCAAAGAATCTCAGCCTATTCTACCTGGGCAGTCAAGTCCAATAATCCCAATCCACTGGGACTTCCTACCAAAGTGGTCATGTCTCTTTTTGACTCTAAACAGACTTCCAAGAAAATACTCTACACCCAAGCTATAACAACAAGTTTAAAATCTGACATATTGACCTACTCGGGGAAATTAAAAGACATTTTGCCAAAGGTAAGTGTGTTTTGCCTCATACTTACAATAAAATCATTAATTATGTCTACTATTGCAAGTATAATAAGCTATAGTAAGTTCAATATTATTATGTTTACTAATTCAATTGTGCTATAAAAAATGGATTCTGTCAGGTTTTGACCCAACAAAAGCCTCTGTCAACTGAGAACTGTGGCAAAGCAAAACCAGAGATCCAGTCAAGTCAGGAGTCCGACTCTTCTAAAGCTGAGCCTCGACGAGTGAAGATATTTGATGGAGGGTTTGTCACCTTAACCTCAACTTCTTAACCACAATTTATAAAATATTGAACTTTTGAGATCTGAGGTGTCCTTCATTGGTAATCTGTTTGAAATGCTGTTCTGTTTTGCAGGTACAAATCCAATGAAGAATATGTGTATGTGAGGGGGCGTGGAAGGGGGAAGTATGTTTGCGAGGAGTGTGGGATACGCTGTAAGAAGCCAAGCATGCTGCGCAAACACATCCGTACACACTCTGATGTTCGTCCCTATCACTGCGCACAATGCAATTTCTCCTTCAAAACTAAAGGTGGGTGCACTTTTGTTTTGTTGTTTATATTTGGTGATCTTAAATATCATTAATTTTTTATGTTACGTTTTGATAATAAGCCAGTAATACTGTCCTCAAAAGCAAAATAAGAAAATACTACATATAGAATTAAAGCTTTGCCACAAATAAGAAAATGGTAAAAGAGATGTGCCTGTTTTCATAACTCATGCAGCTGTTCTCCTTAAAAATGAGGTACACCATTTAAACAGGACAGTTAGGTAGTTGGGTCAAGGGTAGGACAGAGAATTACATTTATGTTTTTTAAATTGGATTTGGTTGTAATTTTGGCTGCTTACAACTTACAAATTGGCTTGTAATATCTGACTGTATAGGAAAATTACTTTAGTGCTACATGTGTGTTTCTGCATTAAGGGCTTTTATGTTTAAAAACTAACATTCTGTTTGTGCTCGCAGTATGCATATGTGTTTGGCACTTCAGCACAATTTAATTTCCAGACCACAGATAAGAACACTGTCTTCTGCAAACTGTTCTCATGTCTTTTTTAAGCCTGTGCTTCTCTCAGAAAAGGCCTAAATGATTCATCCCAGTCATACTCGTCTACCCACGCTGCACTGCAGAGCAGCGTGCAGTGTCAGAGCAGCCCACGTTCCTTTAAGAACTTCTTTATCAGTTACTCACCCATAACATAGAGCTCAGGCTCAGAGACATGGCTGACTTATGTAAGCCACTCCTCTGCCCATGTACCCCACCTACCTTGGTTGACCCTTTCTCTTCCCTTCCGTATTCACACAGGAAACCTGACAAAGCACATGAAGTCCAAGGCCCATAGTAAGAAGTGCATGGAGATGGGAGTTGCTGTTGGGGTTATCGAAGACCAGGATACAGAAGACTCAGGTAGACTAAAAAAACAAATGAATGATTAATGAGAACAGCTGGGAAGATTTGAGCACAAACTTTTTCCAAAAAGGTCCAGAGTACCGTGTCAAAATACCTGAGGGCCGAAACATTATTCACAAATGATACAAAATTTATTGGGATGTCCGTGGATTGTTTCATGCCTATGATGTTGAATGCATTACAGTCTTTTGACCTGTGAGGCACACAGATTTGCTGTGGCCTTCAAAAAAAAGTATTAAATTTCCATTTCGCCAAAATCTTTATGGCTATAGTCTTGACTAAATGTCACTCAGTAAATTAAGTTGCAGGTCTAGTCAGAAAAGAAAATCTTCTAAACTTTGTCTAACTTAGTTACCACAGTGCCGTGCAATACACCTATTACAGGACTGCTGCCACCATCAGGTGAAAGGACAAACTGCATCGAAGTGGCTGTCAGGCCACTTATAACTCACACTAAGACAGAAGCCATGGGCCAATTAAAAACTGTCCGGGGGTCACATATGGCCCTGGTGTCAGACTTTGAACACCACTGATGTAGCACACAGTTTTTTTTAGAATAAATGAGTCGGGAAAAAAAAAGTGAAATATAGTTTCCGTGTGCTTCATTGGGTCACCCTATAAAGCCTGAAGTAATAATTTAAAATTCAGGTGCATCGGGTTGGATTTTGCAGGAGTGTTTCAAACCACATCAGACCTTATTAACGTCACACACAAAGGCTCAAAAATAAAGTTGCAGATCGATGTGTAGGTCTCGATTGCAAAATTAACATTATACTAATGAAGCTCTGATGACATTGGTATATAATTCACTTACATCCTCTGAAGACATCACCATGTTTTGGCAGAGTTCTCTTCGAATACTTGCAGCAATGTGCTTGCAATCATCAGAGTCATCTGCTCATGGAAGGTGTCCAAAGCACAACTGATGTTACAAAATGTTCTTCCACACATTGTGTGCAATCACACATTTTCACCAGAGATGTCTCCAAATCCCCAAAACCTACATAGTGTAGCTTTAAGTGTGGGATACATAATGATTAACATCACAATTTGAGCCTCTGAAAACCTAATCAGAGCCCTTGCCTCTGCCGTTTGTGTTCTCTGGTTGTGGAGATGAAATGTACTGCACATTTAGAGATTTCACTGCTTTATCACTGTTGATCATGCTAATGAATTGCTTGATGATTAGCAGTGCTGTAATTTTAGAAGGCTGCAGTTTGTACAACTCTGCTTTAAAAAGTGTGCTGTTCTTGCAGTCACATATTATGATTGAATCGTGTACGGTGGCTGAAGCATAACAAGGCACAAAGATGAAAAACACAAGGAGAGCACATAATATTTGACTCATGTTTTATTAAAGAAATCCACAATGCAGTCACCACAGTATGTTTACACCAGTGGCCCAAGGCTTCTAACAGAATCACCCTGCCCATTAATAGGTTTACTAATAATAACAACAGCCATTAAATGCCGATTGTCCCGGACTGTGTTCAGTAGCAGTTGCGATCAATGGCAATGCTACGATGTAATTAAAGATTCTAAATGCAGCCTCTTCCCTTGTTAACTCTAAGCACATGTGGGCGGCATGAGCGGCCTTTACCAAGGGGAAATTGCAGTATCTAATTTTAGAGACAGAAAAAAGAATGTGAAAAGCTGTAAGCTTTCTCTGGTCCCAGTCACTCAAAGCATATTTGTTTCTCTGTCTCTCTTTCTCTTTACCTGAATTTCACACAAGCAGTCAAGCCCATGCCACTCAGTGTTGAGGTCTGAGATGTTAATATGCCTACGGGTCCATGTTTTGGTTTAAGAGTAGATCAGAAGGGAAAAGTTCTAGCCATACAAACTCCAAATGTCTCCAACGTTTGAGACTGAGATCTGTTGTACCAATAATACTGAAACTGGATCCAGATCTTATGATTTTATTCTTCGCAATACAAATTTTGATTGAGGAATTCACAGTGAAAGGTTTTAGATTGATGCTAGAGTAGCATCATACTGTGTGGCTCTTTAGGATCAGGATGTACTTTTCTGCTTCTTTCCAAAACCTTTGAGTTGCAATTAAATCTAAATTTCTTTCAGCAGGTGATCGATCAGGAAGAGCAGGCAGTGCAGATCGGCAAGATTCAGATGGTGATGACTCGGATGGCCCTGATGACGAGGATAACGATGGGGAAGAGGAGGATGAGGAAGACAGCCAGGCAGAGTCAGGTGTCTCCGCCACACCTTCTGTCTCTGCAAGCCCTCAGCACCTTCCTTCAAACCAGGCTGATCCAGCACCAAGCTCCCTGCTCGCGCAGATGTCTATCAGCCCGAACCCACGCCCAGCTCTTCTCCCTCAAGCTTCAGCCTCAGAGTCCCAGACATCGGACACAGACTTGGTGGCCATGACCAGCCCTGTTTCATTGGTCAGACAGATGTCGATCTCCGCGTTCTGCTCTAGCCCTGGCCCAAGCCCCCCCTGCTTTGTCTCCCACCCTGCCCCTGCCTCAGAATCCCATGCCTCCGACACAGAGTCTGTACACATGATGAGCCCGGTTTCGCCCTGCAGACAGATGTCCATCGACTATCCGGACATCGATGTGCCCCCTAGTCCCCCCGTGCCGGGCAAGGGCTCCAAGCTCGGCCAGGTGAGACCCGTGTCCTCCCAGTCACTGTCTTTCCCACCTTGCCTTCCCCTTTCTTTACTTGTCAACCCATGTCCATACCAATATCCACCTCCATACCCATGCATTGATTCTCGCATGCCTGGCACCTCTGCAAAGCTGCTTTGATTGCATGGAAAGGTGAATAGACTTCTATTTAAATTGATATCCATAAATATTAGGTAGTACACACCTCTCTGTTGTTCACAGAAGTGAATAAGTATGACAAATGAATCTTTAAAAATACTGTTTTACAGGATGGATCAGTGTGCAGCTCTTCCCAGCCCTCAAATGAATCCAACTCCAATGTTGACCGTGGCACTCAGACCACCTCAGACTCCCTTCAAGGTCCTTTACACTTTCCAGCCCCTGGTCCAGTCTGTGAATCCGGAGCCGGAACCACCACCCACCTCTTCAGCCACCTCCCCCTGCACTCTCAGCAGCCTTCTCGCTCCCCCTACAGCATGGTACCAGTTGGTGGCATCCAGCTGGTGCCTGCTGGCTTGGCTGCATATTCCACCTTTCTACCCATCCAAGCTGGGCCTGTCCAACTCACCATCCCAGCTGTCAGTGTCATCCACCGACAGGCTAGCAGCCCTCTCCCAGCCCCCATCACTCCACCTCGGCCTGAGGGCTCCCCCACGCAGCCACTGGTAGTCCAGGAACCTGTCAGTAGTGTCCTACCCTGCTTCCCCCTGGGCCAGGTGGCAGGTCTCCAGACCCTCAGTGCTCCCCAGGCCACACTGCAGCCTGTAGGTATGGAGACACTGAGCGTGGTGGGTTTGGCTAACTCCACCCAGCTGGTTCCTCAGCAGAGTCTGGCGCTAAATGCAACTCTGGGTGTTCAGGTCCTGGCAGCCAGCCCCACGCCTCAGACCAGCACAGCCTCCCCAGGTCACATCCCTGGCCTGCAGATTCTCAACATCGCCCTCCCTGCCCTCATCCCCTCCCTCAGCCCCCTCTCCGCTCTCAGCCCTCTCCCCTTGGTACCAGACAAACCCTGCAGTCCAGAGGGAGTGACCTCTGTCTCCTTACCTTTGCAAGTAGCTGAGTCTTCCCCAGCCTCGTCCCCATCCACTATTTCCCCCACAGCCAGGCCAACCACAGCAGCAGCAGCAGCACCACCTGTAGCGGTAATCCCAGTCACTGTACAGCCCTCAGTGGAAGTGACCTCACCAAGCAAACCCAGTCCAACCGCTGGGGATGAAACAGCACTAAGCACAGCTGTGACAGAAAAGGAAAAATCAACACCACAACCAAAGCCCTGCACCTCTGCTGAGGAAGGGTCTGAGGGTGCACCAACGGCACCAGCAGTGGGGGCTAGTGAGGCAAGACCACCACGGCAGCCAATCACCAGGCAACCAGTAACTGATGACTACAATGATGCCTCCAGCGATGATGAAGATAGACTTGTCATCGCTACCTGAGAGTTTGTGGTGGAAACAAAAACTTCTGTCTTTCCATTGATCTCTCTTTCTCTCTCTCTCTCTCTCTCTCTCTCTCTCATTCTCTCTCTGTCCCTCTCTCTTTCTCTGACTACTGCTTTCTCTCTCTTTTGTAAAACTTTGTCACTTTGTAAAACTGAAAACACTCAAGGGGCTTGGCAACTTTGCTGGCCCTCTCCGAAAGCACATTTTCTGACATTCATTATTGTACGTGCAATCATGATGATGATAATGATTATGACCAATTATTTTATTTTTTACTTTTTTTTTTTTGTCAGCTCCAGGCAGTTTCCTTTATTTTTCTTTTTTGTACATGTTGTATAGACACTTGTGCCTTTTTTGGAGTTTCTTGGTTAGGAACATGTAAATATTATCTTACAAATCTAGTAGTTGCCTGTGTTCAATTAGCCTAGATTAAAGGAAGTTAAAATTGAATGGAGAAAATTTAGTTTTATTTTGAAATGTTTTATGTCAACTCATAAATTTATGTTAAGAAAATAAATAAATGTTGTACTGATATATGAACATTTCTATGGCTTTTGGGGTAGTGTTTCTGTGTACAGATGTTGTGTTCAACTATTTATTATATTCCATCTAGTGCCCAGTTGATCTCCATAAGTCCATAGGTATGTGTAAAGTGGTGGCTTTACATTGATGTATCTACACAATCAAATGTATCAGTAAAACTTTGTTTACAAGTGCACTCATTGCTCGTATGTCTTTTTGTTGGTCTGTTGTCTCAGATTTACAGAGCACAGAAGCTTTGGAGATCTTAAATATTAGGGTTGTACCAATGCATCATGTCATTGTGAGACAAAAAGTTTTGCAGTGCAAAACTGTGACAAAGTGCGTTGTGGAGATGTGACATTTAGGAGTGGGGAATATGACTATGTATCATTATCATGATAAATTATCTCATATTAGATCACATTGTATATATCGCCATTACTGAAAGTAGAATTCCAGCATTTTTCTGCATCATTGCCTGATGCCTGATACAATTTTTAATAGTTTTGAGGGAAGATTTGGGGTTTTTGGACAAAGACATTTTTAATATGTTTATGGCAGAGTGGTAGGGCACTGTAAGGCAAAATAACCCCTAAAGAAACTTTTTTATCCCAGATTTATCACTATTTTACCCATATTAACATTGTATAGAATTGTGCAGAATTTTTGAAAAAACAGAAATCAGTGACATTATTAAACACTGACCACCTGCATCTTTCATCATAGAGCATTATTATAATATATAATATGTAGTTCAGTGCAGTATGTTAAACATTAAATAAAAATGACTGTGCTCACATTGCTTTATATACACACACACACACGTGTGTGTATAAAATGTGAGTACAGTCATTTTCATTTTCTTCGGAAAAATAAAATGTTATGATGCACATCATGTATCGAGGAAAATGTATTGAATTATCGTGATTTTTTGCCATATCGCCCACACCTAGTGACTGCGCTGTATAGAATGTGCATTCTAATGATTAAGCCGTATAATCCAACTGTTTGAACACCAAAGTTTGCAAACGATCAGCACCAATAAGCAACTCGCTCCAGCTCTAGTGTGGTTCCTAAGTTGTGCAACGACGATTACTGTCTTCATTTTTCTGCATTCGAATTTTGCTCCGAATATCGTGCGAATACA
>JAILXH010287005.1:0-12624 GCA_023558415.1 Piaractus mesopotamicus | reverse complement strand
GGAGGGTGATATCACGCAAGCTTCACCGGAGCCAGAAGTGATGAGGCGGCTATTGTTCGAACACGTAAAAAGAGAGACGCGCCAACCAATTTTCTGAGTAAGGCTTGTTTGAAAAGCTTCTGAAGTCAGTGGTTTCCAGTCTTGAGCCTGGAGAACCCCTGCTCTGCACATGTACTGTTTTCTCTACTTCAACACATCTGATTCAATTTAGGAAGGGCTCGTTAATTAGCCCATTAGGTGGATCAGGCATGTTAGAGCAGGAAAACAACTGAAATATGGCTGGGAACTCATTCAGAGTGGTTTGATGAGAAATAGTTCATTGTAGAGAAACTTACTGACCTGGATTTCTTCACAGTGGTGGGGACAGAAACCAGGGGTCACGATGCCTGCAGTCCAAAAGTAAACATTTTATGTACTATCCAAAATGACCAGCAAACCTACTTGTGCCTACAGAGCATGAAGTTGATTGGAGTAGGTAAATGTTTTTTACAATGGACCATTTTGCATCTATCAGTCTGAATCTCAACAATCGATTCATGTGACAATAGTGAAAAAATGTGGAATTCCCCTTTAATAAGACTTCATACATTAAGAACATTTGCATTTTTCCCTATATGTAATGTTGACAATGATAAAATAGTGATAAAACTGACAAAATAAGTTTTCTTTGGGGACAATTTTGCCTTACAACACACCGCATGTATTTTAAAAATGCATTCCTTTGGACATTAAAGTAAATCAGATGTCTGGTTCCTATTACCACCACTGTGAACAATTCTCACTCAGTAAGTTTCTCTAGAATGGAACATTTCATGTCAAATCACTCTCAATGACTGTTTACATGGTTAAATGGTTATTTAATCATGCAGTTTTGAATTTAAAATTTGAGTTCCACTTGAAACCTCATGACTACATTTTTCTATTAAATTTTGTCCTGTTGTCCTTTACATTGTGTGAATATTTCATGAAAAATGGTCTAATGGAAAGAGTCAAAAATTTCCTCAGATAAAATCTTGTTACAAGAACTTAAAGGTGAATTCCACCCATTTTTTAAAATCATCAATCAAGAAATTTGCAGAGTCAGGAATGTTCACAGTGGTGGTGATAGGAACAAGATGTCTGAAGAGTTTAATGTCTCTAACAGTCTCTAGCACTTTTGAAATATGCTATAAGCCTAAAACATATATTTTCCATGTATGGCATTGTGATGCAAATTAGGGAAACTTTTTTAGACTATTTTACCATTGTCAACATTACATATAAAAACTCTGACACATACAGGTTTACTGGTCATCTTAAATAATAAATAAAATTGGCTCCATTTGTGTTGTAGACATTGTGACTCCTGGTTCCCATCATCACCACTATAATCATATTGGAGTTGGTAAATTTATCTATGACGAACCAACAGCTCAACAATTGATTAAATTGGTTTGTGCATTAACTTATGCCTTATTGACTTGTAAAGACTGGTTAGGCAGGTCAAGCACTGTCATTAGGAATTGTCAGCTGATGACAATTCCAGAGCATAATATATTTTCTGATTCTTCAAACCTTGTTCCAACACTCAACAACCATGGGCTCTTCTAATCAGCTGAGTAAGGTTCTGAAAAAGCAGGTGAAGGCTATAAAAAGACCTCAAAGCACTTCCAGCCTGTGATTTTCACTGTCTGAAATGTCATTAAGAAATGGCAGTTAAGGGGAACAGTGGAAATCAAGACAAGACCCAGAAAACCAAGAAAACTCTCATTTATAGAACTGCTCTTGTGCTGGCCAGAAAGGCAAAGCAAAACCCCTATATGACAGCAAAGGACCTGCAGGAAGTTTTAGTTGACACAGGACTGGTGGTGCACCATTCTACTGTGCACAAACATAATATGCCTGGTAAAGTCATCAGAAGGAAACCTTACCTCTGACCTCATTACAAACATCACTGTCCAAAGTATTAAAATAACATCTAGCACAGTGCAGTGAACTGATAAAGTAAAAATGGAACTCTGTCCACTATCACCTAATGAGCAATCAGTAAATTCTAAAAACAAATGTGATACAGTCAGTCAAGAAACTGAAGCTGTAAAGAGGTTAGCCTCTACAACAGGACAATGATCCAAACATACCTCAAAATCCACCATGAACTACTTCAAGAAACACAAGACCTCACAGCCCCCAGACTTCAAGATCATTGAAACTCTAGGGGTGGATCTCAAACATACTGTGCATGGCCTAAGATATATATATATATGTATGCTCAACTGTTCGCAAGGCGTTCCTTTCATCAAATGCTGCTCCTTTTCTTTCTCCAAACATTCCATTGGCGATGGTGGATATCCATTTTTATTCGTCAGTCCACAGCACTTGTATCCAAAATGCATCTGGCTTAAAAAGATGTTTTTTTTCCATCCTTCAGATGGTGCCTTTTATGATGAGGTTGCAGGAAAGATTTCCTTCTGATGACTCTTCCATGGAGATCAGTGCATCACAACTCCTCAGCCAGCTGCTTAGAGGAGCCGATGGCTGTTGACTGTCAGCACAAGGTTTGAAGAGTCAGATAATTTATTATGATCTGTAAATGTCATCAGCTGACACTTCTTAAGGACAGGTCTTGACTTGGCTAACCAGTTCTAATGAGTCAATTAAGAATTAAGTTCTGAGACTTCGCCACCGGAAGGGTGTCCAAACTTTTGCGAATGTCACAATTTCTTTTTTCATTCTTTGAGTTACTTGAATGTAAAGTAACAGAACAGAAAATATTATTTTTTTTAAGTGGTTTGCTGTAGAGGTTGTGTTTACACAGGGAACACTGCACGGGTCGATGGAAGAATGGATTCCACTAAATCACTACAAATCAGCAAATTCTATACATATAGGTATAAGAAAGCTTCCCGGCCTCAGTGATTAATCTGCTTCTGCCTGCTCACCCAGCTATGGGTGCTGACATACTTTTCATAGGGCCAATTATGGGAATCTGCACAGGAATCATTCAACACACTGTCTGCGCACCCTAATCCCCTCTTAGCAGCATGCACACACACACAAACACATGCACGCACACTCTCCGCTAAGCCTCTAGTCATCTCCATCGGCAGTAAAACATACACTAAAAGCTATTATGGAATATCCCTCAAAACATTTTCAGAATTCCACTTTGACAGATGGCATTCTGAGAAGGCCTAATGAGCACAGGCCTTCAAAATACTGCGCTGCCCTCAAATGAGAGTTCAGACACGGGGCAACAATTAAGAGCGCTAATAAGAAGCTCCTTAAATAAGGTTAATTTAGAACTAATAGGTCAAATGTGACCCGCAAAGCAAATATCAGCACACTATTAGGCTGTCGACAAAGTTTTACTTGATCAGCTTCATGGTTTTAGAAGCAGTGCAACCTCATATAATAATACTGTCACAAAAGAAACTTTTAGAAAGGCATCTATCACTGTTTTCTATTTCTACTGAAAGGAGCGCAATCAGGTTTGTGTTGGCACACGCTGAGGCTCATTGTTGAATATTGATATGGCCCTATCTCAAGAAAGCCTTAACGTCAGAGCTATTACCAACAAGCCATCTAAAATCTGCATTTAGATCAAGAGCTTCAAGTCTACACCTCTTGAGAGGCATATGAGTAATCTGTCAAGATATGTCAAGAGTTAAGAAGGGGAAAAACATATACAAGGAGCAAATATGATCTAGCACGCATGCAAACCCTCTTTGATGTTCAGCAGGTCCAGTGTCAAAGTTCCTTTGAAATCCTGTCTGCTTGCATTGCTAGGCAGGTGTAGGTTCAGGTCTGCTCCTGTAATCCTCAGTGCCTTCAAAATTGAGAGAAAAATACATAAAACATTTATTATTTGAGAAAAAAAAAAAGTGCTGCGGTGTCATGACCCCTTAAATGGCCAGGGCCCACCAGCATGCCCAAAGTTTACACACTTCTATAACCTAACAACAGCTCAACCAGTTTCCATTGAAGTCCCTCTAGTTACTGTATAGTAAGACTTAATATGTAATAAGCCTGGGATTTTAAGGGGTTAAGATCTTAGTTCAAACCTCACCAAAATGTTTTCTGTTCTAGCTCCACACACTGCTGAGCTAAGTAAGTCAGTAATATTCTGCCTATGATGTAAAAGATCCAATTGTAAAATTCCTTAAAAAGTAGTTGCAACCTTTCCCAGGAACCTCATGCAATGTACCAACAGTCATTTGTATAATTCATTCATGTGACTAGTAAATAAATGAAAAAGATTCACCTGCCAGTCAATGGTTTTACTGCAGAATTCGCTCTTTAAGTGGGAAATCACACCACATCATGCCATAAATCAGACGTCAGCAGCAAATTCCAGCGTATACTGTAGCACGTCTTTGCCTGTATTCAGCTAGGTCAACACACCCATAGCTCTAAGGGTACCCATTATTCTCCCTGCTACCATTGTATAGAGCTCAACAGTATTATGTCCAGCTGTGGAAGGTCATTTAGAAGAAATGTCCATCATATTATCAGGGCATGACCATTGAACCTAGTCAATAAGAATCCACCCAATATGAGCTCAGCATAATCTAATCACTCATTTCATATTAAGAAAAGGGAGGACAAATAAATTATGATTTGGTGAGTCAGACTTAGATTTCTGGTTCATGTTTGTCCCCAGAAGTAAAAAAACAGATCAACAAGGAACTTCTCATTGTTTTGTCAGTGTTAGGGAATGTAGATAAATCAGCCACAACTAATTCATAAATAACACCTGTTAAGCGTCACCCCCTTTTTGCCTGAAATGGCATACCCAAAGTTAAAGGAACACTGTTCCCACATATTCTGGGCTACAGTCATGGTCTTGGTCTCATTTGAAAGGTAACTCTGTCAAGTTTTTTCCCACCAATCAGATCAATTGTATGAATTACTGACACAGAGTAACAGAGGTTAGAATGGAGGAGTTTATTTCTGCCTGACTGATAGGTCTTTGAACTGAAGTCTGACTTTTGCCGTGTTATCAAGACCACATGTTTTCCATTATGACGTCTTTGTGGATAGCAGCACGGTTTTGAAGGTAAGGGCCCAAAGATTTGCTACTATTCGCTCATTCGGTGCTTATGTTGCTAGTGAGACGATCGTCACTTCTGGACAATAAAATGTGGGAATTGAATCCTGAGATTTCAAGCTTTCTAAGGGTATATTGCATCACTCTGACATATACATTTGGGCATTATTTCTGTACAGTACAGTAAGTCTTTCCTGAAAAAAAGAAATTAGGAACCAAACATGTGTTCTTCTAATTGTAGTCTTCTGACTGAGATATCAATAACTGTTTAACAAACAAGAAATTCCTGTTTAGTTTTACTGTATTTATGTTTGTTTGTATTTATTCTCATGTTGTATGATGTTTTTATTGGCAAGAATACACTTACTGTTCTGGAGGAAATGGACTGTCAGACCGGGAATGTGATGGTTTATCCTTTTTCATCTATTTTTAATTACTGTTTACACTAAATATTTACTCAGCTTTTTAAAAATGCACATGTTCAGCCCCTTACTATGCTTTATCCTTGCAACCAACATTCAGGCAACGTTCAGATCTTAAACTTAAACTTTATGTGACATATCTGCAGCATGTGGTTGATTATCATGAAGTAGTTGATCTACCTCCATCAGATCTCATTTAATTGAATAAGGTATCTTATTCAATTAGATACACAAATATTATTAAAACATTAATTCTTGGTTTATTTTGTTCAATAGAATCATTTGTATTTGTATTGCTTGTATTTAACCCTTTAAATGGCCAGGATCCACCAGTGGGTCCAAAGTGTTACTACCCATTTTGGTAACTTACAAATAACTTAGCCAGTTTGCACTGTAGTCCATGGAGTTACTGAATAATAAACCTTAGTGTGTAACAAGTGTGAGATTTTAAAGAGTTTAACTGCAAGTATTGCAGTGCTGCTCTTGTTTCATTGTTAAGTTTTGGACGGAAACAAAGGGTTAAATTCTTGAAATGCTGTGCGAACAGGAATCAATTTTTCTTTGTGATATATAGGGAGATCTAGCTAACCAAGTTCTCCTATTGGTTAGAACAAAAAAGGAAGGCTGGGAAGCTTCACCCCCATCACTGCAATATTCAAAGACAGCCTCCTCAAGACTGCACAAGTACCGATCACTTTCCCAATATGCTTTGCAAATAACAGCTAATTTTTGTAAAAGCCAGCATTTTAACTGCTATGACAAGAAGCTTGACCTGTTTTTCCCAGAATGCACCATTCTCTACAGGAATCTGCTGTATTTAAAAAATGCGGCAGAATTTCTGCTGTAAATTTAAATCAGTTTCAACCTGCATCTAACATGCTGCCCTGTCCCCACACCGACACTAAGTCAAGACTTCTGAAGAAGTTAATTATCTGGAGCACGTGTGGCAGATTGTGGTTCAATCTCCATGACCAGGTACCCACTATTCTAGGCCTTCTAGGAGTCCTAGGTACATCACTGACTGTGAATACGAGTGGTACTCTTATGAAGCGGCTGTTAGAAGTGGAAGTGGCAGATCTATACATGCCTATCTACTGAATAAGTAACTGTGAAACTCCTACAAGATGAAAAATATGTTAAGAGGCTTCATGTGATTCACCATTAGCTTAGTGCTAACAAACTACTACAATCACAAAAGGATGCTAGCAGAAATTATTATTTATATATATTTTTTTGACCAAGTTTTGACATTTATGGGCCAAACTGAAGGCCTAGCTCTAATATTTACAGTTTGCCACTGAGAAAACCCATATTTATATATTGCATATTTTGGGTGCTGCACATATTATCACTGTCAGGAAAAAAAGTCAATGACTTTGATCACCAGAAGGGAATTATACAAAGCTTGATTAATGAGTTTATCAATGAGATTATTCATGAGATTAATAGTTACTAATGAGATTATAAATACTGGGCTCAGGTAAGTTGGGTTGACTTTTGCACCTACTCAGTTCAAAACAACGATGCTTAAGATTGCTTAAGCCAAAATTAGATCACTAATCCACAAATCCTCCTGTTTTTCAAACTACATCAAGATCTTAATCATTAGGATCGGAATGCCTGAACTGACCACAAAACAGTGCTATGAGGCCGGAAGCTGTGAGTGCCAATATTCATCACCCTTTTCCTTGGAATAGCAAATACAAGGCAGCTGCTTAAACACATTCTCTCTCTCTCTCTCTCTCTCTCTCTCTCTCTCTCTCTCTCTCTCTCTCTCTCTCTCTTTGTTTAATGCTGCTTTCTTGGCATGAATAGCGTACATTATTGCTGTGATTAAAGATGTTACATAATCTCACAATTTCATTGTTATAACAATATCACAAATTAATTAACGAGGATAATGAAGTATAAATAACACTCAAAGATACAGGATCACGAATCATGAATAAAATGTTGCATTATTAATCATATTAAAATCAATCAGGCTTATTTAAGAATGGAAATGTCACAGAAATGTTTGTGCTCTGTTTGACTTTCTCTCTCTCTCTCTCTCTCTCTCTCTCTCTCTCTCTCTCGCTCCCTCCCTCCCTCCCTCCCTCTCTCACTCTCATGTTTTGTTTGATTTGATTAATATTATCCACATTCAAGAAAATATTTGCAGTGAAGTATTCATGACTAAGAGGTCACTGCTGAATAATCTGAGGGCAATTAACAACAATTAATAGCAAATAAACTTTAAAATCTTCAGAACTGTAAAAATGAATACATAAAAAAAAGAATACTTCTCACATTTCGCTAACATTCCTGTTCTAAACCACAAACTTTGAGGAGGTAAGAAAAACTTCTGAGCTTCCAAATGATTTTTTATTTTATTGTGACACAACATCATGGCAGTTAGAGCTCGTTTTTTTGTCCCAAAGATGAATGCCCAGACTTATTTTGTAGAGGAGGTCACCACTGAATAATGTGAGGGCAGTTAACAACTGTAGAGGATAGCTTGGACCATACACTGTAGCAAGAGCCTTCCTACAGACAGCAGCCCTACACAACTCATCCAGCTGCTTCTGCTGCCTGCTTATAAGCTTATCAGCCATCATAATGATCCTGATAAGCTTGCCTTTATCTCTGCCATTTAGATTCCAAAACCAAGCTGTAATATTAAAAACAAGATTACTTTCCACTATACTAATGTAGACCTCTTTAGAAAGATGACAACAGCCTTTAAACAGCATTAAGATGTTACTGATAACATATTTCTTTGATGCAACAGTGCTTTACTGTGGTCCTAAGGTGTAAACTTGCCTTGACTCTCAGGTGAGGGTGATGTGCACTGTAACTGACACCACCCCATCTGAGGGTAAGAGTCAAGCCTCCTGCTCTTGGATACAAACAAGCAGCATGTAAATCTGAAAACAGCCGAAAATAGAAAAACGCTCAGAGGGCATTCCATCCGGCTGCGGCGTCACTGGATCCTGGCACGCAACGAAAAGGCCTCTGGGTGCTCCGGTGACCTGCTGCCGTTCTAACGAGGGTGACGCCTTGCCCTTGGCTCACTCTCGCCACCTCCAGACTGCTGGGCGCGTCTGACGTGGCGTGCTCCCCTGGCTGAACTCCTTGTGTTTGTGAGGAAGGTACAGCATTAATCTGGAGAAGAATGCTTAATCCAGCCATCTCCCCAATTCCTTACATACTGTTGGTCTCATTCCTAGGTGGTCCTTACGGAAAAGTTGCCATCACCATACTGAAGAAGTGATGCACTGAATTTATTTGTTTTAAATATGTGTTTAATTTCTACATCAGTAAAACACATCCTCACTGTCAGGCCTAAATGTCATATCTCCAAAATGGTAACTTTACAGCAGAAGGAAAAAAACATTCTTAACCTTAATGAGGATTTATTCCAAGTAATTGTGGAAGAGTTTCTGTTAGTTTGATCATGAAATGTTCCCACATTGTAAAGGACAGGTGATATTTTCAATTAATGTCACCAAAAAACAGCAAAAACTGAGACGTAAGGTTTTGTTCCTACAGTGATGATGCTTACACGACCGTGTCTTTCAGTTCACTTAAGAGTTGCATTAGGCAATAATTGTGTTGACACAATATGTTCTATTCATGTGACAATGATGCACAAATTATGTAGATGTGTTATTTTTTTTCCAGTTCTTTCCAGAGATCAAGGAAATATGCTATTTACAAGAAACACTCATCCTCAAATAAATAGTCATTCATAACTTGTGCAACCATCGAAACACGATGATGCCGAACAGAAGTTTCAGCAAGCTTGCTATAAACGCAAACTGGCGGCAGTTTGAAGTCTACTCTGTCATTTCTGTTCTACAGAATCATGCAGTGTCCTTCAAAGCTATTAAAATGAAAGTTTTATGCATAAAACTATACTTACTTGAAAGTATGAGCACTTACTCAGTCAAAAGGCAAATTACAAAAGTGAAAGAGTGAGTAAAACGTAACAACGGGAAGGTAGAACATCTGAACGGAATTTGAATGTAGTAAAGATTTACATCTGCTTGTTTAAGAGTGGAGTTTGTATTTCTATGATTTATTATATATTTTAAAAACTTTTAGTAGCCATGCACTGTTTATATATTTTCATTACAGTGAACCTAATCAGAGCTGTCATAAAGGATGTCACTCAACGAATTTGCATAAAGTTTGTCCAGAAAGAAAGAGAAGTAGAGAATTCAGGGTGTGCATCGGTGGCTTGATGTGTCAGTTACATGTACGTATTGTCATCTCTTGCCACATTACTGTACATTATGACACGCTCTGTTTAAGTAAATTATCAAAAAAATCAATTGAAAAAAAAAAAGCAAATCATTTTGCACGTCACCATTCACATCATGTATGTCCTGCTTAAAACACCTTTCTGAGTCCATCTGTCTGTTAAAAGCTTTAAATAAACAATATTCAAATGTCGTGTTTAATGAAGAACACAATGGCTAAATATAATTACGCTTAAAGCATTACAGACATGTACTTTTTCCTACCCTGAATCTATGAGGCCCTCTCTGTTAGCTTAGCGCTAACGTAGCATTTTTTTCCTTGTTTTTGACTGAGTTTTGGCATTTATCGCCCAGACTGAAGGCCTTGTCCTAATAGTCATGATTCGAGGCTGCAGTGTAATAATGAAGTACAATCACTCAAATATTTTCCACCCATATGTAAGCTCACACACGAGTAATTAAGCAGGGGCTCTGAGTCTGGAAGTAAACATGGACTGTAAATGCACACTTGAAGATCCAGACAGGCAATTATCTAAATTCTGACAGGAAAAACACATCAGTCACTTGCGACTTGTAGTTCATGCCATGCCATCAGCTCATATCAGTGAGCGGTGTGTGTCTCGGAGACTCTCAGTGGCCCACGGGGACTTTGTAGGTTAGTTCAAACATTCACTGATTTTTTTTTTTTCGCCTAAAAAAAACATTTTTTCCACTTTTCCATCATTGTTTTCTACGATACTAAAAGCCTTCAAATCTCCACTTGACACACATTCCATGCCAACAGAGAGAAAACAAGCCTGACACAACTTGCTTGGCCAGGGAAGTATGAATTAGTCTAATATTTAAAAAGAAAAAAGAGGAAGAAAAAGAAGAAAAGAAAATTGCAAAATGCTACATTCTACTGGGCCAATTTCTAAGAGCCTATTTAAATTAAATTAAATTAAATGGACATTCACCACTGGTACTGTACTTTAGTCTAAGACTCCATGTTTGAGAAACAGTCTGATAGATGACACAGGAAAAACACGTCACTTGTAGTTCTTTCCATGCCATCAGCTCATATCAGTGAGCGTTGAGTGTGTCGGAGACTCTTATTAGCCCACAGGGTCTTTTTAGCACGTACAATTCATGAACAGGGACAAAATGGAGAAATGAGGCAAGTGTCTGCGTCAGCTGCTTTTAAAATGGCCATGTTGGTGTAGCTGAGCAACGTGAAATGTCAGGCATGTTCTATAATCAGGACTCATTCGATGTCATTCCGGCACATTACAGTCAGCTCCACCTCTCATAACTCAACCCTGGCAGAGAAAATGCAACATTCTTATCTCACGAATGAACCAAAACATTAACCACCACACCTGCAAGATGTTGAAGGTAATTCCCTCCAAAGCAAAGCGAGAACCAACAGCCAATCAACGGCCAGTCAACAACCAAACCTCTCCCTGTGAACATTAACCCAAACAACTCCAGTTTCACTGTCATAGACGGGAACAAGGAACAACATAACCTAAAAACAATGGATTCCACTGTGTGTGTGTGTGTGTGTGTGTGTGTGTGCGTGTGCTAGGGAAATAGATTGCTGAAGATATATTTGTGGGTAATGTTTGCTGTTATTTTTTGTGCCAAGAGCCTTTCACTCACCATTCTGGTAACCACACTAATTTCTTTCTTGATCTTTATCTCATGGGCTGAAATTAGAGAGAAAGTAGACTGAAAGCGGCATCTGTTCTCTTAAGTAACATTTTGGAAACTTGCTCTTGTTTGACGCTTCTCTATTGCACTTTATTTTTCATGTGCCCACTAAAGTCATCAAGTCTGCAAGCTTTGTTCCAGCACAAGTCAAGTCAAGTCTGGGAACTCTGTGCTTTATTGGTGCTAGTCTGCATCTGTCCAATCTCGTTTGTACCCTCATGATTAGGCACATAATAGTTTCAGCAGTTTTTTATTTGAGTTTGAGGGTCTACACACGATCTTGAGACACATTATTAGCTGTCCAACTCATTGCAAACTAGTTACACAATAACATCATGCTGTGGTTTTGTTAAGCCATTTCTCTGGACACCAGAGATTTCAATCCGAACCATCAGGGACACATTTTTGTTCATTTTGTTCTAGTTTCAGTGCTTTAGCCAGGGCCAGGTAATCATCTCTCTGTATCACAATGTTTGAAGGACGTAGACGCAATTACTTACAATTCACTAAACACCAGCAGCACAGTCCTTAACATATACAGAGGCACTCAGTTAAACGTGATGATGATGACGTAAATTAGTACTCTAGATCTCGCCTGCTTAATGGCTCACTGAGCATGCCCTGCTGTGCTCCACACTTTGAGCAGCCTGTTCCATAATATTCTATGTGTCGTGTTCCAAAAAACTGATAGTGGGTCCTACACCCAAATAAAAACGAAGAAGTGTGACATCAAACTGGTCTCAGATTGACCAAAAACAAAAGCAGTGAAAACAAACACACAGAGAAATGTCTCAATGACTGGCATGACTGGTGACTAAGATTATAAGAAATTAAGCATCACTGAACAGTATGACATGACCGAAAATGAAACTGGCATTGTGAGTACCAGAGAGATAAAAGTCACAACGCTCAAACTCAGCAAAGGTTCAAGAAAAAAAGAGAAAACAAAAAGCACTATGAGGCACTGCAGCCTTACTCTAGGTCAATGAAAAGAATGTTTAAAGATATAATAATGAGCATAAGTGAAAATGGCAATTAAAATAATTACTTATAGTAAGAGGTGTTATCTAAGTGTTACCAGATCCAATAACGTCTAATACACGTCCTAAGCACAATGTGTATTAAAGAATGAATTTGAAAATGTGTTTCCTGAGATCTCTCAGATTTTCTCAATTTTAGGAATTTCTCATTCAGAACCACTGTGTTTACTGTCACTGATTTACATATGAGGTGTAAGTAT
>JAILXH010287002.1:195-15668 GCA_023558415.1 Piaractus mesopotamicus | reverse complement strand
TTCCTCTGGTTTTATTGGTACCGTGGTCCTCCACACTGTTTAATTCACATTATATACTTCTTGTGTATTCTGTTTATAAAATTAGTCAAATTTCACTCCCATCCCCAAACTCTTGGCATGAAGTTATTCCAACAAAGTTGCAACATGAGAGCTTGCCAGAATTCCGAAAGCGAATTGTGAATCAAATCATGAGGTTCCTCCACAAATGCAGGAGAAGAAATTTAATAAAATTGCTGAGCTGAATTCTACCTTACAATGCTAAAGACTTAGCTTTTCCTGTTTATAAAAATGTGGATGAGAGCAAGAACAGCTGCTGAAATACTGCTGTTTGTAAGTGAATCGCCTTAAACCATTAAGTGAGTTTTTACAACTCTTACAGAGTCTCACGTGGCATTAAATTCAAAGAAGAGGCACTTAAAGAGGAGTCAAGAGGTGAGGACTTAAAATCTCACAAAACTGCACTAGGGCTTAAATGTTAAACGTCTACAAGGCACAGATGCTCCTGTAACTGAGCTGGATTGTTATTTTAGAGAAAATTACATAGCCAAGTCTAAGAGCCTCATTGATTTTTTCCAGCAACTACTACTCCTGTGTCTATTTCTTGTCACTGCTTTCAGTACGGAAGTGCACAGAGTCATTCAACGCTTTCACATAAACAACAGAGAGGCAAGGCAGAGATCTTAAAATCCACAATTAGCACTCTGGAGTTCTAAAGTTCTGTACAACCGTTAGACCAAGAGTCTGTTTGGCATCATTACTCTGCACAAGCCATTCGCATTCCTTTCATATTGCTGCGTTTCTAAATTATGATAAGTTGAAAGGACATTTAAACAACAGCTCACACAGCGCGATAAAGCTCACGCCTCCCACACTCGTATCTTCTCTGTGACTTTAGCCAAAGTCGTATTCTAATCAAGGGGCAAATCGTTGACGGTGAGAAGGTTACATTCACACTGCAGACCAGATAAACCAGCGCCCATCAAAATTCCTGTCAGTTCCTCTGGGCATACATCCATGGCCCTCATCCAAGCCTTCTTGTTCTCTCGCTCTCTTTGTGTCTCTGTCAGCTACAGCTCGACAAGATCTGAACGTCCTTTATAGAGAAGGGTCTCATTAAAGGAACAGTTAAAGGGGAATTCCACAGTTTTTTCCAAAATGTCTGCACAATTCAACTGCTGAGGTGTAAATGGCGCATTGTAGAGAAACTTCAGAATTTTTTTTTTTTTTTTTTACTTTTTTAAAAACTATTGTAATGTTTCAGGCATCAAACAGTGTATCTGTAAGCATTTAGTCTATCTGCTCTCTGTGAAAAGCTTTCAGAGGCTTTAAACACTTCAGACATTCGGTTCCCATCAGCATCACGATGAACAAGTCACTAAGTTTCTCTAGAACAGATCATTTCACATAAAAGCACTCTGAATGACTGTTTAGATATTCAAATATTTAAATATTATTTAATTATGCAGAAAAATCAATGAAATTCACCTTTCCCTCACCCTACATGTAGTCACTTAGCCAAGACATGCTAGGTATCTGAAGTTTGCTTTGTTTAGATTTGTGCCGGACTTGCTAGGCTAATGTAGCTAACAAGTGATGTAAGCTTAAATCATATACAGACTAGGCAATGTTTTAATATTTAATGAATATAATCTTGTATATTTGAATATTTTCCTCAGAAATTATATTTATTTATTTTGGTTTTTAATAGAAATGAATTGAAAAACTACAAAGCAATGAAAAACATCACATAAGGTGATTATTTCCTAGCAATAATTATTCATCTGACAACAGCTAAAAATCTGGAGAAGTAGGAAGCTTATTTGGACTGCATCTGAAGTTAAAACTGATACTGTCATCTCGAATTGTGTGTGTCGCAAACTGTGCCAAATCACGAGAAGTCCGTATTGAGTCCTCTGTGTAGAGCTGGCAGCTGCGTGCTACAAGTAAGAATCTGGCATATGGCTTGATAACATTTGTTTCCCCACAGAAGAGCTAGGCTTCTTGAAAATTGTAATACTGTCAGTTATTCAAATGGCTTCTCCGTATTCAAACATTTTAATTATAAATGTATCAAACATTATCAGATACTTGCTGCAACCATAATACAAATTAGTTGCTAAGAAATCTCAAATAGAATGGTTTATGTTGTTTTGCAAATGGATAAAGGTACACTGCATAGCTAACAACAATACTAACAGCCATCTTGACACTTTAATTTTTTCTGTACTTTTGTCCTGACATTACTGAACATCTTCACATATAAAAGATGTACTCTCAAAATGAAGCTTGTCTTAGTAACTGAATTCAGGGCCGCCAGAGCCACTACTCTGCTGTCACCACGAGTTTTTCAACATGATTAGAGAGGGAGGGGTCAAAGAGGGAAATGAATCGCCAAATATACTTTGACAACGTCTGAAAACGTGGAGTTATACATTCCCTCCATTTGAGTGGAGCGATCGGCAATCTGTTCTTCTGTGACCAAGTGTGAATCACAAGACAAGTGCCGTAACTAACTTCTAACCTAACATCCTAACAAGCTTTAGCAGTGTTACAGCACGTCTGCTCCTCACAACTACAGTCATACTCAGTCATATTTTAGTGTTAGTGCATTCTCAAGCAACAAAAGAGAAAGAAAGAAGTTCTTTCATGTTAGTTACAGCACTGATTTAAACAAAAGTAAACTGAGGATTCTGTATATGTCATTAGAGAGTGGGAGAACACTAGCTTCCCAGGCTATCTGTTTTTAGCATCTGGCTAACTTGAAGCAGTGCTCCGTCACTCGCACAGCACGGCTGAATTGATGTCACTGTAGATCAAACAAGACAAAAAAAAAAGCACTGATTTTGGTTTAAATGTACCTAAAAGGGGGGCATTGTTTGTCTAGTGTTAGAGAATCACATTGCAGTTATTGCTTTTACACAGTGAGCGTTAGATATATTGCGGTTCACCCCTGAAACTACTAGAGAGAAATCCAGATGTCTGCTAGCTGGTGTTTGAATACTGTGATATGCTCTGACATGGATGTGTTAAGAGTGATTGCAGTAAGGCAGTGTGATTCATCATTGACCTACTAAGCCAGCTAATGTTTACTGCTTGTACTAAGTTGATGTTGTTGAGAAACTAAACAGTTTAAAACTTGCAACCAGATAGCCTAGCACTTGTCACCAGACAGCTAAAAATAATCTATTTTGCTGACCTGAAACTTTCTCTTACTATCCCATGACAGATTTGTAAAATGCTCCACTGTTTGGCGAGTATTTGTCATATTCTGACCAAAAAGGACAGTTTAAAATGACAATTAACCACTCTGTATTAACAGAGCACCTTGCTTCCTGCAAAATTGATGTGGACTTTAGAAAATGAACTGGGTTTTAAAACGTGTGATGTTCTTCAGAGATGTTAGCTAGCAAAGTTTGCCATCCGAGAGGCTGAACTCAGCGGCACACATGTCAAAACAAACACTCACGAATAAATTTACAGAGATATTCAGCATAACATAAAAATGAATGTTGCCACACAGCCTGCTGTTTTTTTTTGGAAACAATAAGTTTTACCCCACCACTTTTAGAGGTGTGGTGCGACCCCTGACTGCAATTCTGTTTTGTTTTTTCGTTCTCAATCCCAGACTCTAAACAGAAGGTAAGTGTATTTACAGGTCCAGCCTGTGGCAATCTCCTATTAGACAAAAGTAGCAATATCCTGTTTAAATGTCAAGGAAAAAGTAGAAGTGAAAAAGGAAAATGGGGTTTGAGCATATTTGCGTGGGAGAGCTGCTTTCCTCAGCTCAGTGTGTGTGAGCGACAAGCCCGAGTCTGGGGCCTGCGGCGGTCCTAACGTCACATCATTAACTCCTACAGGCAGAGGCCGTCAAGGATCAAGTGTCCATCTGATTGGCTTTCTGCGCTCGCTCCCTTAAGGCCAGGCCTGCTGCTTGCCCAAGCAATCTTAGCCTTTGCTTAAAAAAAAACTTAAAAATAAAAAAATGGCCCATTAATTCCTACAACACAATCATTCAGAATTTAGCCACCTTCCATCTGAAATAAGGGTGTGTGCACCACGCTTCTTCTGTCTAGAATTAAAGCACTTCACACTGTGCAGTATCTTTGTGAAATTAAGGATTGCTGCATCTGCACTTAACCAGTGTTGTAAAATTTTATTTTACTCACAGTGCCCAGTTTGCAGACACATCATCCTGTTGTTCCTCTAACAAAGCCTGTCCCTAGTAACCAGTACAAATAAGACGCCATATCCTTAAAGAGATGTACAACTGTAAAGCACTATATTATAAAAAACTGAAATTTTCCTTTTTAAAAAAATTCTTTGATGCAGTATCTAAACGCTGTTTCAAAAAATACTTTTAACTCTCCAGTTCATACAGTCCATATAAGGAAAGTAACTGAAAAATAGTCCATCACATAATTCACTGTTTCAGTGATGTCAAAAATACAATCCATTTACATATATCCATCCATTCAGCATGTTAGCTCCACCCATTCACATTGACGTCATAAGGAATGTTTTAATCTGGACTCTTTTTTGATTCTAGCACAGTACAGGACAGTGAATTAGAGTAAAGCTCATTTACACATATCAGTCATAAAGGTACAGTAACATAATAGCTTGTTTAATTCTAAGGGATAAGAGAGGTTGAAAAATGGTTATGTAAATATAACTTATGATTGTTTTTGGTACATAAAACCATATTAACAAAAAAAAAAAAAAAAATTGTAAGATATGGATCCTTATGCTGATAAGTGCTGCCAGGCTTAAGCATGTATATGATGTAACCCAGTTCAATAGAGGGCCTGACAATTATAATATGCTCATGATTGTGTGATCAAAAACAACAAAGTTGATGAAATCACTGGAATATATAATGATTGGCTACTAAAAGTTCTATATTTTAAAGATCTTAAGTTATATATGCACACACCACAGTTTACCAGCCCAAGATAAAACAAATTTAGCTTTGTCTAAATGCATCCCAGTAGCTTTTTAAAGCCATTGCTGACCATCATGTCTTTCTCTATAATTTTGCACAATCATATGTGATTTCCTCACACAACAGTGTATGACATATTCTTTCTGATAAGATGGATAAAACAGCTGTCTGTCTTGTTACTTGTGGATGATTTTTTTTTTGGCATCACCCTCTCAAAAAGTGGTCCTGTACAACACTATCTCTAGCACCACGCCTAATTTGTTAGTTGACTTATATAGCAGAACCAACTGTACCCTAATGCGTGTAATTCAAAAATGTTCCTCAACTTGAGCGATTATTCAAACAGGAATTCTTGCTTATTGGAAATGAAATAAAATTTATGTTTTTAAAACAATAGAATTGGATGGAAAAAAATTGTATATTTGATGGTTAACAATTAATCGGTTCAAACATTAACACCACTAGTCCAGAGCCATAATGATCAAGCTGAGGGCAACAATGTCATGAAACATAAAGCATAAAAAAAGAAACCTTGAGAAGAACCTATCAAAAACCTCCTCTGGGCTGCATCTGATACAATAACTATGATAAAAGCTGCACAAGTTTTCAAGAGGGATTGAGCAGTGGCACTAGAATCAGGCATAGGAAAAAAACTGCTGGACAAGCCAACGACTAACGCTGGAAGTCCATCAAAGGCCGTCAGTAAAGGGCCTCTTCCACTGTAGAGCCAAATGGTTTCCAGGGCTGCACTGTGCCATTCCACGCTTCGTGAGACCGGTAACAGTTTCCTTTTCCATCTGTTATGCTGCTAAATCAGAACCAGGAAACACTCAAGAAAACTACACAAAGAGTGGCTAACTGCTAACAGCCTAATACCCACAAACACACACTAAAAATGTTTGATACTGACTGTCACTCCAACACCACCCACTTCGCACGCTCTCTTCTTTATTCTTTATCGTCTAAACAGGGGTTATTTGAGCATCAGTTACTGAAACTGTACTGTGGTGAGTTTTACCTGCAGCCAGCCCACTATGCTAGCATTAGTATAGCCCAGCAGGGTACAGCTTAAAACACCACAGAACAATTCAGTTTTCATCTTCGGGCAATCATGGGCTGGAGGTTAGGCAACCAGCCCTGTGACCGGATGGTCGCCGGTTTGAGCGCCTGAACCGACAGTTCATGACTGAAGTGCAAGGCACCTAACCGCCAACTGCTTCCTGGGCGCTACGGATAGGGCTGCCCGCCGCTCCGGGCAAGTGTGCTCACTGCCCCCTAGTGTGTGTGCATTCACTAGTGTGTATGTGGGTGTTTCACTGCACGGATGGGTTAAATGCGGAGGTGAAATTTCCCTGTTGTGGGATTAATAAGAGTCACTTAATTCTACTGAATTCTTAATTGTCACCTCAAAACCAGGCATTTGAATTTGTGCTCTCAGATACAAGCCTTTATCTTTTAAATCAAGTGTTTTTGAAGCATCGGATCGCTGGAACCAAACCTACTGCGGTGGCAGGCACTGTATGCTTGCACTAGCTTAGCCTAACAGGCTCCACCTTAAAACACTAAAGAAAAGATCCATTTCAACTTTGTCACTCCAACAACAATGTCAACTTTGCTCCCTGCAATATAGGTTTTTATCTACACTTGTGACAGCAGACTGCCATTTAATCAAACCAAACCTGTACTGGAGTGTTTGGATCTCAGTAGCTAAGCTAGCTAGCTAGGAAAGAGTAACAGGGTAGCATTAGCTTAGCTAGCAGGCTACTTATCCCAACACCACAGAGCAGGGCTAATTCTGTCTGTCCAATATCAGCTGCTGTTTCCTCAAATTTCAGTTATTATCATTTAAACTTGTGACAGTAAAGCTTCTGTTTGTCAGAATCTAACCTGTTCTGAGCCGATAGCACGCTAGCTAAGCTAATACTAACCAGCTCCTCTCTACTGGATAACAGCACCACTTAACATTTAGAAATTGCTGTTAGCTTGAAGCTTTGACATTTACTAAAAGGTAAATTTAAAATCAGGCACTACTTTCTGTTACTTGGTGGCTGTATGAGCGAACTGAACTTTTTTTTAATTTGTTTGTTTTCGGATTTGAAATGCTACGGTGCTATACAGACATACATCTAAAACCAATCAGTGAACAGCTACTTTGTTAAATCATGCCACCAAACAGTTCTCTGGCCCTGAACACTGTTATCTAACCATGGTGAGAAAGCAGCACCGAGCACACGTCTAACTGCGTATGTGTGGAAATGTCACTGCCACGGTTGCCCTCTGTGCTCTGAACCATTCGAAAAGTGGCCAAAGCCATTCAGAAATAGATCTGGTGGATTACCAACTTATACCAAGGGTACAGAATATACAGTTTGTTAATTTTGTCTTGTTCTATCACGCCTATAGGGTTAGGGTTAGGGTCCAACAAAGGCAAAAGTAATTTGGTCTTTAAAGTCAACCTGAAATCCAAATGGACCTTTTCAACCTTTCTTGGTTCAGGTCTCTGGTCATTTTAAGCATGACTCATCATATCATCTAAAAGACAAAACTGTGTTTCCTTTTTTCCATCATGAAAATGTTTTGCTCGCCTCTAAAACATCACAGTTTTTGTCAATAATATGTTTCACCTCCCCCTCTCACCACTCCTACCCATCATGAGAGAAAATGATAAGCTAGCTCACAGTAATAAAATTGTAATAGTAGTAGTTTTTTCCATATCATGCAGCCCTCATTTATAACCTATGGCTACTATGAAGCACAAAGAAGCCAATATACACTCCTCTTTGCCTTCAACTCTGATCTTCTGCTTTTCAGCAGGCTGCATGCACATCTAATTCATTTATGATTAGAAGAGTTGGGTTTGGCTCCCATGTTGCAGTGGGAGAGGTTTTATCTCCTCGGCCAATCAATACCTTCCCGCTCAAGCACCTGGACGAGAGGACGAAACGGCCGGCCTGCTCCATCCTGCGAGGGGAAAGGTTAGAGCGCAGGGGGCTATTTTAACACTTCAGGCTTTAATAGAATAATCCAGAGAGGCGCCGGAGCGAGAGACTGCCGCACTGAGAGAAAGCTTAGCTCCCCTGCTGAAAGTGCGAGGGTGTGTGTATGTGTGTGCAGGAGAGCATGCGAGTGTGTAACAAGTGCAGCACCTAGTGGATGAGGTTCACACTCAGACCCAGCAGAAAAAGCAGTGAGCAGCAAGAGCAGGGAAGGAAGGCCTGCTTGTTTTGCCCCCTATATTTTGTGAAGATGCCAAAAGCAATCCTGTTGAAGTATTACATTGCTGTGTGCTGTGTAAGAGACTGTTGAGTCAGCCATCGCTTAGCATGGCCAGCACAACGAAGCAAAACAGGCCCACCATTCTGATACTGCAAAAGAAAGTGGGGAAAAAAAGGATTCACCAGATGAGAAAATTGCCTCCATCTGCAGTTCAAGGTGAACACCATTCTCCTTTCAATTTGCCTCAGTAAGGTTTTCATTATCTGGTCTTTTCGTCTCTACACGTGTCTGTCCCTCGTTGCTGCAGTTTGTAGACAGAAGATTAAGCTCAGCAGAGATGGCGTCTGAGTAGGTAATTACAACCAAAGGCAATTTCACCATTCCTAATTACATACCATTAACAGCCAATAACCCTGCTTAATGCCACTGAAAACTAGAGGGAAAAAAAAAAAAAAAAAAACAGGGTTACCCTTTCATGACCTTCAATAACTACTTTACTAGTTTAAAGGGATTGAAGAAACAAGACATACTCTCTTATACATTTTGATTCTTTGGGAACTCTTGTATTCAAAGCAGTCTGAAACAGTTTTAGCTCCTTCCAAACAAAATGACTTGCACCTATGTTGCTTATGCATACAATTATACTAGTAAGTCTTACTGTCTATAACTGATAAAGGACTGAAAGAGCTAGAAATTACAGCTTTAAAAAAGAGAATTTATATGCTATTTGTCAATATTATTTTGGACAGTACTTGGAAAAGCATTTGGGAAAAAGAGAGAGATTTACTGTTTGACCTTTTTTTGGCATTCTGATCCCTTTTCAATCTCAGCCCTAATGAAGCTTCACTTATAGAGCAAATTCACAACAGCAGTTAAATAGCATGAATAAATAGGCTAAGCTTAGTAGAAACTAGCGTCGTAGTGCACTAGTGGATAGCCCAAGTCAAGACCTGGACACAGAGCCTGAGTCAAGAATCTTAACTTGCACTTCTTTTAATTGGCGCAAATCTGTGGTGAAGCAGCTTGAATGAAAAGTTTCTTTACATCTTTAGGTAAGCTAAACTAGAAGGGGATGCTGTAGCCTAGAGTCTTGAAATGGATTTCTAGATTAAGGGAAATCTTGTTAAAGTTACTTTACAAACAAAACTTTAATGAATTAATTTCTAGCTGCACTGGGAGCATTTCAAAAAACGTTGGAAACTTTGACATAAAAAAAAAAAAAATAGATGAATAAATAAAGAAAAGAAATGATGTGCCAAGACAAAAGCTCTTACTCAGGAGTGGGGAAGCAAATCTAGAGACTGGCATTCATTCAAGTAATCTGCATAATTCTAACCCTGCTGCAATACCTATTATAGTTCCAGAGGAACGGACTCTAGATGAGATTTCAACCTATGATTGCACAGGGGGTGAAAGCATCAAATTACTAGGCACTCTCTCAGGGATAATTATCACAGCATTCATAAAACATGTAGTGAGAATGACCTTCTTATTAACTTATTTATTATTTCCAACACTGGGCTTGATTTCTTGGGCCCCTCTGAGATGAAGCAAAAGAGTTTAGGAGAAAAGCTGACCATTCCTGCTTCACTTCAAGTCCTGAATTGTGCTTTAGTAAGGATAATGTGATAGTTATTATAATGAGATCTTTAACAAGCCCTTCATGGGGTTCAAATGGATGTGTTAGAGTAGGGAATACACTAAGAGTATTTGGACACTTAAGCTTTTTCTTTCCCACACCTATGGCTGTTTGTCCTAAGAGTTTGGTATTAAACTAAGCTGGTATTAAATTCGCACTTTTAAACCCAGGTAGGCTCAGTATCTTTTACATGTAGCCTAGAGGCATAGAATGGATATATGGATATATACACACACACATACACATCATCTAAACCGCTTATCCTACTGGGTCGCGGTGGGGTGCTGGAGCCTATCCCAGCTGTCATTGGGCGGAATATCATCTAAACCGCTTATCCTACTGGGTCGCGGTGGGGTGCTGGAGCCTATCCCAGCTGTCATTGGGCGGAAGGCAAAACCGCTTATCCTACTGGGTTGCGGTGGGGTGCTGGAGCCTATCCCAGCTGTCATTGGGCGGAAGGCAGGATACACCCTGGATCTACTGGGTCGCGGTGGGGTGCTGGAGCCTATCCCAGCTGTCATTGGGCGGAAGGCAGGATACACCCTGGACAGGTTATATGGATATATAGCACAACGCAAAAGTTTTAGGCACCTAAGAAAATAATATTTAAAGGGCCCACATCCTGCATTTCTCTTTTTTTCCCACCTTTTTTTCGACTTTCTGTATTAAAAAATCTGTTGTAATTCATTTTTACATGATCATTTTCCAGCCTCTCTTTATCCTTTGGAATTAAACAGGCTGTTTTTAATAGAGTGCCCTTTAAATGGATATATGTAAACGAGTTCTGATTGGATGTCCTGTATTGTGTCACATGCAAAAAGCAGTCCAGGCTGAAACACTCCTTATAGCTTCAGCACAAATGAATGAGGCTAAACGGCTGAGGGTTGAACAGATGAACATATGTTAATGTGTTTGTTTACAAGATATCACGAAAACAATGAATTCATATACTTTTTCGATACTATATGAACTGTATGGACTTGAGAATGAATGGTATGTTTTGAAACTTTAACAATGCTTACATACTACATCAAACTCTTATTTAAAAAATCTAGGACATTTTGTTTTCCTATGAAATGGGCCCTTTTGAAATCTATTATTTGGGCAGTAAGCATTTATTTGCTCAGAAAACATTAATATTAGGGAAAAACACAAGTAACATTAATACGCAGCAAGTAGATTTATGTGTTTATTTAACCACTTCCAAACCTCTCCTCATGGCAGCTCAGCATTATTTGTGGTTATAATCCAAGACCTGGTTTGGCTAATCAGTGCTTTATTACGGTAAATCTGGAGTGCTGGTGGTGGATTGGAACAAACAGGGACATCGAGGTGACATCAGGAACCAAACTCACAAAACAAATTACTTTTTTGAAAATTATATATTTTTTTACATTAATTTTTTGCATTTATTTTAATGACAGTTGATGTTTTACAAGCAGTAATACATTTTAAAATAGTTTTAAATAACAGATAAATGGTTCGAAAGCATTTGCTTAGGTGATGCTTTAATGAATACTCTGATGGTTGTCCTGTAGTAAGTGTGGGGAAGGAAATAGAAAGTGGTGTAACACTTTCAAAGCACTGAGAATGTTGCAAACATATCCTCCTATGTGGCTAAAAAGCGAGAACGGCTTCTTGTTTGCAGGTTCCTGCACAAGGACAAGTCACATATCCAATAACTGTCAAATATCTAAATTTCTCAAAATATTCCCTGTTGGTTAAAAAAGTCTGTGAGAAAGATCCCAGATAAAATCGAAATTCCAAAATCAAGCATAAAAAATGTACTGAAGTTGTGAAAAGAGACAGGACGTGTTCAAAACCTGCCACACTCTGACCATCCAAAACAGAATATCTAACAAACCTAGCTGAGCATCAATTGTGCAAACTCATGTACTCTGTGCCTAGAAGACTTCGTGCTGTTGTCTATAAGAAGAGATATTCAGCATAATTCCAGTTTTAAGCATCTACTACTATTTTTTTTCTGTTATGCATTACAAAAGATGCTGCCTTTGACTTTACAAACCACAACAAAATGATGAACTATATGGCTTTGCAAATCTGGGCTATCCATACATTCCGTCAGTAAATCCTACAACTACATGTATGACAGTTTTTTCTTAAGAGACTGAAAATATACCAGTCATTGTCCCGTCAGTGATACGATAAAAAATGAAATTTTTTCTATGCGAACTCTAACAGACTTATTTTTCTTGACAACTTCTGTAAATGCTGACCGGGCCTCTCATCAGTGGTGATTAAAAAGCTTCATATTAGAAAAAAATAGCAGAAAATGCACAGCTACAATTATTCTGAACATTTAATGTGCTTTAGCAGCTTTCACTAAGAGCTTAACCGCATAAGCAAAAACAAAGCAGAGCCTTTACTATTTAAGAACCACTAGAGGGCTACATAACTACAATTTTCAGAAACTACTCATCCCCACCTGTCTCCCAAACATGTCCTTTCTAAGCTTCCTGCTGAACTGAAAAAAGTGGAAATGAGATGAGAATGTGACTGCTATGCCTTTTTTCACTCGTAATGCAACAAGGAAAATTTGTGGCAAAACAAATCCAAATCTGGAGTTTAAAATAACCTCTACTTTGGACAGCGTGTGAGAATTCTTACCTTTATTGAAAAACATAGAGGCCATCTGTCCCATCTCGACTCTCTCCACAATGTCAAAATGGTCTGCTGACCCTACGCGCTCTTACAACAGGGGAAAAAAGAACAATTGTTTTAGATCAATATTTCAATGTAAAAAAAAAAAAAAAAAGGACACAAGGTCAAAATATTGTCAAATTACTTAGGCAAGTACTTACGAACAGAAAGAATCGGTCGAGTCTCAACAGATTCAGACCGACCCCGGATGTTGACCTCATCTTCTGAATAGTCAGAACTAGAGTCACTATTGCTGACCTAGAGAAAGAAGACACACAACACTGCACTCAAGTTGTTCAACATATTTATATTTCCATAGTTCCAACTACGGATGCACAAACACACTGATACATATTAACATGCGGGTCTCCCGTGCAATATACTAAACATGCCTTGGTGGATCAATAATGTTGCATCGTTAAAGACTGGCTTCTATTATTTTAATCAAAGTATTTATGTCGGATTACAAGAACACACTGATTTCTCAAACTACCCAAAGAATATTGTCTAGAACTGTGATTGATCAAGCTCACAGCACACAGTAAAAATCATTGTTATGGGTTAGAGGTCTCATTTGTATGTTGCAGTCTTCTGCAATATCACTATTGCAAAGGCCAATACTGTGAAAATGATTAACAAATGATATATTTTGTAGCTCTAGTTTCATCCTTGCAGTTTTAGTCCAACAACACATAATATTGTTATGAAAAGCCTTATAGACAGTTCTTCTACAGGGGAAACTTCAGTTAACCTCTTTCTGCAGGCCCTCAAAAAAATATTTCTAATATAATCAAATAAAACATTTTCCCTGAAACTAGGGCTGTCACAATCATTAAATTTAAGCTGCTGATTAACTGTCATATAATTAACTGCGTTCAACAGTTTTTCTTTTTTTGTTCATTGTGCGCAACTATTAAAGTACAAGCCTAAAGCGGCCAAATTAGCTGATTAGACATCTCGCTTCCTGGCTATGTTTCCTATAAAACTATACACAACACTGTTGTGTGTGCACACACACTCAAACAAATGTCTATTTATGCAGAATCATGTGTAGAGTCAAAGCTAGAATTTTTCTTGAGAGTTAAAATATCAGCCAAAAACACTCGATTTGCCAGCATACATACTAAAAACATTAAAATAAGCTACCTTGCTAACAAATCAAAAAAACAATACTCAGCCATGCCTTCCAAACATGTTCAGAGCAAGTCAGAAGATTAAACTTTTTTTCATAAGCCCCATGATGTGTCTCAATTAATGCATTTACTGCGTTCTTTTATTCATAATTACTTGCCCATTTAACACTTTGCATGTTGCAACATAATACAACTTGATCTCTAGTGACTGTGGGAAATGACTGCAGTCAACTTAAATACCAGCTATAATCTCAAATAACTGCAAACATCCCAAATAATCATGATTAGGCGATTATGTGAAAATTGTGACAGACCTACACACTGTTGGCTCTCTGTGTGTGAAATGTTGTGAATCTGTATTGAGCTGCTACTGAGCAAGGAGGAGTTAAAGGGGAGAAAACTGCAGCTTTCTGGAGATCAAAAGATTTTGTACAACTGCCATAGCAAAAAACAACATTTAAATATAATTTGTTTTTTTTTGTTTTTTTTTACAAATGCTGACTAGCTCACTCACAAAAGAAGACTAAAATCACAAGTTCACTAACAGTTTTTTTTAAAATCACATGCTTTTACATTAAATATAGATTCCATTAACATCATTCAACTTTGGGGAACTCCAAACCTGGTGGAAATTGCAAAGTTGCAAAGGATTAGATGTGGTAGGGTGGATGAGCATCAGGAAGAATGAAAAAAGAATAAACCAAACTGGCCTCAATATATATCACATAATATACTCTATTCAGCAAGACAAACCAAAATTAAAGAGAGTGAAGCATTTCTGCACAGTATGCAAGGAGTGAAATAAAGGGCAAGACTAGTATTATGCTTTTAAAACTCTTAGTTTTGACTGCAATATTTTTGCCCTCACTAACATGTTCTGATAGGTAGTGTTGTAGTACTCAAGTCTGTTCTTGGTCTGGAGATCGGTCTCAAGACAATAAACGAGAGGTCTCTGTCTCGACCTCATTTGGACTCAGTCTTGTCCCGGTCTCGGGGTAAGGTGGACTTTTGGTTGACACCAGCCGAGTCTGGCGCTTCTGTCTGAGGTAACTAATTTATAATAGAATGCCAATAAAACCAGAATAAACAGAATGTAACAGTGCTTTCTCTGTGTACTAAACTCTCTGCTCTGTACCACTCTTCGCGCTGTGTCGCTGATACGCACGCACAGACGCGTTGCTAGGACACAGACAGAAGCAGCGGGAGCAGGACAACAAACAAAACTGAAAGCTTCAATCTCTGTTTAAAATGAATAATAACAAAAATAACTTTATTTATTCTATCACCTGCTGTGCTCATATGCCTTGGTAAGAAAAAAAACATTTTTTTCATAATTTTTTTTTTTAAAGATTTATAACCGTTTTTATAACGAAAGTTATTCATACAGTTTAGCTCACTCATCTGTAAGGTGTTCTGATAAATTGTGCTGCCTTGTCAAAATGTCCTACCATAGCACATATTTGTAGGTAGAGCGCCACATAAAACCGAAGGTAGGATATTTTGATAGCCTAAATCACACAAAGCCGAAGTCAGCTTCTTATTCGAATGCTCCTGTTCCACCTTAAATGCTGTCTAAAGTGCTGTCACTCTGGTACCTCATGCCACTGAGCCACACAGGAAGCATTTAAGGTGGAGTTCCTTATCAAAAATGTTACCAGCACCAAAAGAATAACAATGTTACAGAGAACTGTGGTTTACAGTTCATATTACATTGTTTTCAAATCTGTTGATAAAACATCATTAACTGTAGTTAATCTTTAGCTATTTTCCCTATTTTATGTGGCCATGCACTATCAGTAATTTCTTCCTACAACAGTCATTGTTACTGTAATACATAACAGACAACACAGTAATGTTTTAGGCTATATATTTAATGCAATAT
>JAILXH010286993.1:14975-27614 GCA_023558415.1 Piaractus mesopotamicus | reverse complement strand
ACAGAATATAGTTCTGTTCAGAGGCTGACTGATGACACTGGTCAGAGAGGGGTTTTTATGACACTGGAAAAAGCTACAGTTTAATTGGCTGAATGTGGCTGTGAATAGGGCGCTCATTGTGCTACAGCAGGTTGGTGTAGGAGGAAGGATATCGGCGTGAGTCATTACATCCAGAAATGGCTTTGCAGTGAGCAGTAAACACCTGCAATCTGGCTGCTGTACAGCATAGCACAGCAACAGTCACCCAAACGCACAACTGTGTTCTGCTCCCATTTTGAGGCAGATAGACCCCCTTCTTATCTCAGGCACAAGCTGACGATCCCCCAAAGCGAGATTCTGGCTGATGGGTATTTGTGGCACTGCAGAGAGGGGAAGAGGAGGGATGGAAAAAACAAGAGCAGCACTCACACTGAGCACATGTCCTTGCTGCACCAGTTTTTTTTTTTTTCTTCATCTCTCTTTCTCGCTTTCTCTCTTTCTGTGAAAGAACAGAGATGGAATGTGTGACCAAGCACGGCTGCACAAACGAACCTCCTGTCAATTCTTCTGTGCTTCTGAGACCGAGGTGGTGCCCCTGCTGGACCCAAAAAGCACTGCTGTAACACGCTGTGTAAGGTGCTTGGTCAATTAGCACTTTTCCATCAGATACAAAGTCAATTTGTCATCATTTCTGAAGCTAAGTGACCCAAACCATTAGTGTAATAATATAATGTAACATGTTGTATTATTCAATATAAGCCTGTCAAATCAATACACATACGTGTTAAGCAATACATTCAGCAGACTGGAACAAATAAAGTATTTAGTTTAATACTGATTACACTGCATGAAATACGCTAAAAATTAAACGGCCCACCGGCTCTGCATCTATATAGGCCCAACAACCACCAGAGGGTGCTTAATGGCCCAGTGGTTGAGGAAACCATGCTCTAATAAACTGAAAAACGTAAATATTAACATAAAGGCAGATTTTCAGGCACTCCGAAAATGTACTGAAACAAGACACCACTGTTTTGTATCGAACCACATCATGAATTTTGTGACTAGGCATCTGTGCTCAATTTGGACATTCTTCTTGTCAGCCAAACTGTATGTATGGGTGTACATAGAAATGGCGCGTTGATTGATCACACGCAATTGTCACAGACGGTCACGTGTCGTCACTCAAGTCAACCACCGTTTCTAAAGGGCAGTAGTTAGTCTGTTAGCCAACACCTTTTGTGACTATCCACGTAAAACGAAAAGCACAGTTAAAGATTTCCGTTTTACATTAGCATCTTACATAGAAAAGCATCTTTTGGGGTAAAACACGTCCACTACACAAACTCTAGAAAACCCAGACAGTTCACAGGTGCCGCTGTGTGGTGGAAAAGGGACATAGGTGCTCAACCAGTATACGGATGGTTTTGGAAGTGGATTAATAACTATACCATGCCGCACCATATGGTATGGTGGAAAAACATTATAAGACAATCCTCAACATTTTAGAATAAAAAACTAAAGTGAATCTGCTAAAAGAACTGCATTGAGAGATTATTTTAAAACGCAACTGTTTAAATGCAACAAAGAACATTTCCACACACATAATGGACAATGTGACTGCCTTATTTACACCTCATGAAAGCTAAATTGTTAAAGTGAATTAAAAGGTACATAGCTTGAAATTTTTCTTATCTTGAGCAAAAAGGAGAACAATGTGATAACATTTTTAAGCACAAAGTTCATTGGAGAAAACAGATTCACACACACAGACATGCCTTCTTGTTTAAAAGCATGACGAAACATATAAATAGCAATGCAAATACTGAAAATCGTGCGCCTACTGCTGTCCATTCAAAGTAAGTATTATGCAATGAAATCACTTCAGTTGTTTGTGTATCTGTGACCTTGAATTGAACAAGCTACTTAAATGAGCCTCAGGCTTGCAAACAAGAGAACCTGGGCTACTCAAGCATGCAAGGTTGAGTGAGGTCAGATTTGCTGTGTGCATATATACTAGCAGACCTGCATCATGAAATTAATTGAAAACATAAATATCTGCATTTAACAAACAAACATACATGGGAATGCATTCACCCATTGCTAGGTGAGTGAGCTTATGAAAAAACATACACAAAATTTGTGAATAATTGTTTCCTTAAACTTTGGTTTAAAACAACAGTGTTTACTGTAGTTAGCTTTGCAGCCTTTAGCTTGCTTACTACAAGTAGCTCAGCAGTTCAGCAGAAGTATCAGCAGTAATGAACAGCTGGAGTAGTTTGCTACCTTAAAACCTGTCTGAACAAAGTAACTTGAATGATGTGGCTTTGAAATATTAAGCACCGTTTTCGCTATGACTTAACAGCTTTGCAGACTTTTTTGGATGGGAAATGAGCTAAGATGCAATGATTTCTGGGCAAGTTCAACACTTGTGTTCTCTTGATTCCTTGTCCTTCTGAGGGTTCCTTTAACAAACTTCACTTGAGCTAGTAATGTAAAGGCCCTTAAAAGACCATTTTATTTACTGTCCAGAACAACCAGTGAACCTTCACATGTCTTATGAGTGATTATGTAATGCTGATAACAATAAAACAGTGGTAAATAAGAAAAAATACATTTTGTTTGAGTACTATTTTTTGACAATGTCCTGCATGTACCTCATTGCCATAAACAGATTTTAAAACATAAGGCTAAAACTTGATCTCAAAACTCTTCTAAAACAATGTCTTAGGCATCAGGCAGCAACACTTCACACTCTCAGACGGCAAAGAAATTTGCTGAAAATGTATCTAAACGTTTGATGGTCTAATAGTAAAAAGTAAATAATAGTCTAGTAGTAAGTAGTAAATAACTACACTCTCAGAAAAAATACAAAACTGTCACTGGGGTGGTACTCTCAAGGGTACATCTCAGTACCTTTAGTCAGGGAACATAATTGTAGTATGCATTGAAATTATATTTTTAAGTTGTATTGACTCCACACACCCCGTCTTGTCTCCAGACTTTTATTCTTTTATTGTTCCGTTTTAAAACATTAGGTTATGAAAAGGTACAAATACAAACTTTTCCACTAGAAAACAATATATATATTTAAGATACACAATTGGACCTTAAACCACTGTTGTACCTTTGGGGATATATTTACATTGTTTGTTCCTCGATAAATTAAAAATGTATCTGCACAGAACCTTTATTTCTAACAGTTTACATAAGTAAATAAAATAAATTACTTATCTGATCAAGTTAGCACACAATCAAAAAGTAGACTTTGGAAAGATTAGTCAAGTTAGATTAGTCAAGTAAAGAAGGCATAATTATGGTAAGTAATTAAGAAATAACCGCAGCAAAAAATGGCACTGGCTATATTAACATCAGCCAGAGTGGACTTTGAGTAATGAGAGTAGTTTTCCATTGAGTAATGTGAGTAGTTTTCAAATGATCCAAGATACTTTTTAATATCTGATTTTATCAGCACTAGAATCAGGTGTACTCCATCATGTACTGGCATATTAAGAGCATGTTCTTCTCTAAAGGTGACGAGTAAAGGATCAGTGGATATTTAGCAGATATTTATCTGTTTTTCTAACATTTTATTTACTTTCAAATGCTGCTCATAGTCTTATGAATGGTTGGGGAAAACTCAAAAAAGTCAATAATGAATAAAGAATGTATGTAACCAATTAAATCAGTGAAAGTACAAAGTACAGAAGAAAATGGATAAAGAGAACAAAAAGAAATGGATAAAACAGATGTGAGTCAGTAGCACCCAGTAAAAGTTTTTGCCTTAGTGAAACCAAATACAGTAAAATTGAGCTAATGCACCAAAATGCAATTTTGATTGCATCACAGAATTTTGCGATTCTGATGACGAGGAAAAAATCCAACAGAGATGGATAAAGCATCCTTTCTGTCTAGAGGTAAGAGGCACGGGCATTATCTTTTTTCAAGAACAGTGATTACTCTTGTTGAGAGCGGCTGAAAATCAGCACTTCTTTGACTCACAGTGGCACAGGAGGCTTTGATTTCCTCAAATAGAAGCTTACAGAGCTGGTACATTGTGTTCCTCAGGAAGGGAACATTTCTTAAGATGAAAAAGGGTCAGTTTAAAATTATGAAGAAAAAAATCCAAACAGCAGGTCCAGTCAGAGAATACTGCTGTAAAACATGAGTCTGTAGAAAAATAACTTAATAACAAAGCTTATGACAAAAGGCCAGTGGGCAAACGCAATTTAACACTCCATTGTCCAGATTCAGCACCACAGAAACTGGACAGCAAGCACATAACACTAAAAATAAGCCGCACTTTTCATTTAAAGAACTCCTTAGGGAAGTAAATGACTTGGTCCCTTGTACTAAAGATGAATGGAGGGGGAGTGTTATAACTCCTCGAGGGGGCTCGGCGTAGGCTGTTGCCACATTAAGATTCATCACAAAACCTGAGGTTTAGTGCTACACATTTATGGTCATAGTCCTGCTGAAGTTCAGGATGACAGCAGCCAACTGTTGCCGAAATGACGAACACTTCCGTCAAGTCCACTGTGGGCAGTTAATCTTTTTAAACGAAATTAGATGTATCCTTAGTACACCTAAATGCTCTGACTAAAGACCACTGAACATAAAAAGTAACAATAATGTTTTTTACAAGCAGAATGCAGCACCCACCACAAGAATTCTCTGCACTAAATACACGACCGGGTATTGTTTCTGATCCTGAAAATATTTAGGTCCCTATGGATTCAGTTTTTTTGTTTCCCCAATCTCAGTTCTTCTTTTCCCAGGTGCATGCACTTAAAAATAGCTGAAATAAAACATTTCATGACTCTGTAAATATATGTAAACAGTGCAAGCTTGAACTCAACCTGTAGACATGAAGAACTGTGAAGAATTTGTTACCGTCAGTTTTTCCATCTCTTTGATGGTTGATATTCTGTTTGGCTCACCGACATGTCAGAGGCTTGCTAACCTATCAGAACAAATCAAAGCCACCACATTTGCACACCTGCTGCGTAGATGACACATTTAGCTGCACAAATACGAGCACATCTGTCAGTAAGTCACATGCTTAAAGGAGATGTCTGAAAATGCAAACTATTGAAATGCATATGCATTCCATGAAATCCTCAGCAATTTTGTGAAAACCTATATTATGGTGAACAACAGGGGCCATATTACAAAAAAATGCCTCATCTTTAGTCCTCAGTTCTTCACAGATTTGTATTACATAAGCAAATCCTATCTTAATCCACTCAGTCGGACTCAATAATCAAGTCATCTGTTGATACAGGTGTGTATAACTGATGTGTAAATATGTAACAAAATCTGTGAAAAATGTAACAAAAATGTAATAGTGAGCTACTTTAAAAGTAGTGTGCAAAACTTTTTTGCTACTGATCAAAAAAAACCTCACTAAAACTTTAGTAGCGCCTCCCGTAGTGACGCCTACTGTAGTTTATAACACAGTGTTGCTGCCACCCAGTTTCATTTTCCATTTCCCACGGCATCAAACTTGTAGCATCCTGACCAAGACACAGCACAAATTTATGGCATTATGTTTGCCTAATCAGACATAGTGAACATCATGAAAGTCATATATAATATTGTGTAGCCAGATCCCAGCATTACAGGCATCAGTAACTAATGTTTGGTTATCTGAGCTTGAGATGTTGTCAGTTGAGCTACCGAAGTACCAACAGCCAGCCAGCTTGGCTACTTGAGGCTTGTGGTTTAATAGTTGCTTACACTGACCAAAAAACAACAAGTTAAACAAAAGACAATTAAATTGCTACTCACAATTATTAATAATGTAATTAATCGTCAACTAAAATTCAATGATGGTGACAGACTCCTCACTATTCATCACTGTTTTAATTGTTTTAATTGGCAGGCTTTAGGTGATGTCAGAGAAATATATTTCCCCCGTTTCTCGATCTAGCTAACATACACTACGTTGCCTAAATAGCAATAAAGTTGCGTACATCTGCCTTCTCAGTCAATGCCGGCACAAGTGCATCTCCGTAGTGCTGGGCGATATGACCTCAAATCAATATCACAATTAATTGAATATTTTACCTCGATTACAATTAATTAACGATTATTTTGTTTTTGTTTGTTTGTTTGCCCTCATAGTTCACTGACAAAGTTTGTACTGTAAGTATGCTAGGCATGTCTTAATGTAAATCATCAACAGCCACATCGGAATTCATGCGGCTTTTACGTCAATCCAACTCGTCATTCAACGTAATTTCGCGCTGCTGAGACCTCAAACATTTGGTGTGATATTTCTGTACAAAAATTAGAAGAGACTTAGCCAAAATACCTCAGTGTCTGAAGAGATTTCAAAACAAATGGCCGAACGCGGCTGTAGGAGAACGAGGCTGCAGGGTCAAAGAACAGTTAAAAGTCTGAAAGCTAAATTTAAAGAATCCGAGGACACAAACCAAAGAAGTGCCCGAGCCCTTTTTAGGGCGAGCTCGAACACATTCTGGGCGATGAGTCCAGCTGTCAGTCAGTGAAGCTTCCTGATGGCTCCTGATGCTGGTGAAAATGAAACTGAAAACTCTGGAGTGACTCTCTGGATGAGCCACGTGAAGCAACGTGATGCATTGTTCTTTTGCACATGCGGGTCAGTTTAGGAGCTGATCTGTTCAGACTGATGTTGCATACAGATCACATTTAAAAAGATACTGTGAACAGCCAAACAAAAAAAATTGGTAAGAAAATCAGATTTGGGCCACTTTTACCTGCTGTGTGAACATAGCCTTAGCTTCCCTGTCGCAGACTGGACATGGCAGAGTCACATGACTACATGCATGGAAGTAAGTTTTTAAGGGGACAGTACATGAACACACAGAGTGGGGAAAGGATTAACAGAATTTAAATAACTGACATGAGCAAGATTACGTCGGTTAGAGGTTCTGAACGTCAGTTTTGATTACTTTTTGATTAATTGCCCAGCCCTACTTCTCCGGCACTTGTGTTTTGAAGTGGCAAGGTGAAACAAGCATGCTTACTTACAAATACGAAATGGTAACATTTCACAGTCTTGTTAAAATACAAAAGCATAGTTTGAATGGTTAGTCTCTTTATTTACTCTGTCTTCCCGTGATAAAAGGGAACACATACCCAAATACTGATTTCAGCATTCAAACACTGGTGCCTCCAACAGTTGACTGAGTACTTGAGTATCTGTGCACATCCCTAATTAACACCCACAAGTAATAAGCGGGAACTGGACAGAAGGTTCAGAATTTGTTGAACTGCAGAGTAAGAAAAAAAAAAACTAATGCTGCCTGTCAGAGCCTAAAAACACTAACATTCTATTTTGAAGAGAACGTTTAGTGGCAGAAATGTATGCTTAAAACAGAAGTCTGGACACCACTGAGGTATTCCCAAAGACACTATTTATGAATCCCTGGCAAGTTATGACACTTCTGTAATAATATTTTCTTATCTGGAGTTCGAATAAGATGTAATAGTAAATACAGATGACATTAGCCACTGTCCTAAAATCAGCCCTAACTAAAGCTGTCATGCTGACTAAATAGATAAGATTTCAGAGTTTGGATGTTTCTGTAATATGGCCCCAGAATCCTTAGTAAATTGCCACAGATATACCTAGCTGTTTCTGACCGAGTCTGCTGATGGCTGCCTGTGGGAGTAACAATCTTGGAGAGAGCTCTTTTAGATACTAGACTGGAATTTACGCTCATCCATGACGCCTCCACACCGCCTCCTGGCTATTGACTGCGGGGCTATTACCAACTACAATCAATAACCCAACTGTAAATTCACAGCATACTAACTAAAGCAGTTTAAAGCATTCTCTCCGTACCAAAAATGACATAAAATAAACTTCACCATTCAGTGACATCATTCTGCTCTGATATTATGGGGTAATGGGCCAAATTTTAGAAGAGTAAGGCATGTCGTCAGGCTTATTAACTGATATTCTTTGTTAAAGGGCCCAAATCAGGGAAAGCAAAACTTTCCTTACTTTTTAAAATAAAAGTTCGGTGTACTATGTATGATAAACATTCGATTAACTCTTCACTACATATGGAAATTAAACAAAACCTGTTTTCATAAAAAAAAAAAAAACAGCCCATTTATATGTACGCCTATTCAGCTTATATCAGCTTAACTTAAGTTGAAGTTATACATGGTGTTTCAGCACAGACTGCCAATGAGAATAAAGGTCACCTTCACAGATCAGTCTTAAAAGGCACAGCAACAAAAATAGTCAATTTTGGAGCAGCAAAGGAAAATTCTACCACCGCCAGCCACAATGGCAGCACACCCCAGCTGAACGCTCCACCAAGAGTTACATTTTCCCAACTTGCTGTCAAATGCAGTTTTTGGGAGGCATGGATACCAACATCTCATTGGTGAAGCCCAGTATTATACAGCAAATAAGAGTACAGAACATCCTCCTGACTTTTTCCAATTATAAATAAACAAGCAACACTGTTAAACACTCTTCTGATAATTATCCATATTCACCCGTGATGCTTTCACAGCAACATTTTCATGGTTTTCATGGCTCTGGTCGAGTACCATGTGTACTATGAGGCACGGAACATTTTTCCCCCCAACGTCATGTAAACACAACATAAATGCTGGAAAATGGTCATGTGAAAATAAATAATCACAATCGTCTTCAGTGCCCCCAAGGAAAACATAAAAATACAAGACATATGTAAGATATGGTCGCTTTAAATAAATAACTTTTACCTTTAGAACAAACTGAGAGTATACACCGTATCTTCAACCCATAAGCCCACTCAAGCTCTGCAGAAAAATTCCATTTCTGTGACATTTATGATGGACACCTTTCTGCTTCCACGACCACCCCACACTTTCAGTGTCGGCCATCCACCTGCCCTTAATCACACCTCCACACTCACCAACTCTCGCTAAATACTATCTGCTAATTTCTCTCACTAGCCCTCGTGTGAAAGATGGAGAGTGAGTGGGTGCAGACAATAGCAGCTACTAAAGACTCCAGCACGGCACCGAGTCACCAAAGGGGGAGGTGAACCCAAAGACTGCCAGAACATTCGACTGCGCACATTTATTTTGATAAAGGGTCGCCTACTCATTTTTCTCCATTTAGCACAAAATCCTATTGAAACACGTAGATCTGAGGCTGGGTGAATGCACAGCAGCTCTGCTGAAATCTCTGACTCAAAAGAAGGAAAAGAAAAAATAAAAGGCTAATAATAGTGTTTGATGCGAAAATGTTATCGTCTGCTATTACCAGAAGACATTTATATGTACACATGTGAACTGTGTAAAAACATTCTTGCTCCTTGACAACTATGTGCATGTCCCACATTCATTTAAGACGTTTTATACTACATCAAAATGAGAGTCCAGCACTCCAATGATTTGTTTTTACTTTATTGCAACAATACGCCAGGGCAGTGAAGGGCAACACTCCTTCACCTCAAGTACTGATGGGCATTCTGACGATCAATATTTTCAGTACTATAGACTATGGAAGCCCTAAAGGCCACCAGTTTTCCCATGATCAGTTAATTTTATTTGTTTTATTGGCATGTCGAGTGAGTAGGACTTAATATGGGGCTCGCAGTTTTTTGATAAACATTGATTTAAACTTCAGCTGCCCCTACCCTTACAGCACATCTATGTTTTTAACAACATTTATTATACCTAAAGTTTTATTCAGTGCACCAAATTGAATGAGCACTCCATCCAGATTAAACGCGTGTCTCTGAGGACCATTTAGCCACTTGATGCTAGTGCTCAGCAACCATTTTAGTAGCCCTTTTACCTTTTATATGTCGGCGGACTTTAATACGAGAAGCTGTATATTGGTCAGCGGAGCTGGTGGAGCAGTAAAGAACTATGTTTACTGTGATTTCACAGAAAGCAGGCACACTACATAGTGCAACAAACTTCGTGTTAGTTGTGAGAGTGGTAAAAGATGTGAGATGTACACTCACATTATGTGACCCTGATTTATGGTATATCTTGATCGGGGCACCCATATGCTAAAATGTGATGGCCTCACATCTTATGAAAATGCTTTCATTTTGCAAGACCTCAAATAAATCACGTTATCTTTTTTTTAAAAATGAGAGTGGTTTTCTGAAGATCTCCTTAAACTAAAAATTGTGTTATCTGAGGAAAACTTGTTTCTGATAATGACAAATATATTAAATATCAACAAATAAAACACACACACACACACACACACGCTTTCTAAACTGCTTATCCTTCCGGATAATGAAAGTAATTACAGCTGTAATTACTAATTACTTCATGATGGAAAAACGTTGATTTTGTTGCTACATCACTCAACAAACAGCACTAAGATGTACTCAATTCTGCTAGTTAGCTTGCACGCTATTCAACTTAAAAATCAGCCTACAGCCAATCAAATCTACCAGCTAGCTTTTCCTGCCACAGCAAGAGCATTTGAAAAAAGAAAAAAAAAAGAAAAAAAAAAGTGATTTACTTTCATACACAATAAAAAGAACCAGCCATTACACTGGTCACTAACAACTCCACTGGTAAAACACCCATATGCTTGACTGCATAGTCACCTCAGGGTTGGACCTCCAGCACGTGGGGTGCATCAATTCCTATACCATACTGAAAAATTGAGAAAGAAAAAAATGCTGATATTACTGATATTACTTCTGACTCAGTTTCCACAACACTGCACAAGGACAAGCTACTTTACTGTCTTCCGTTTTACACTATATTTTGTACTTTCCTGAGCCACATTATTAAAGTGCATTAACACCTAAAATATCAAAAAACCTAATCAAATCTAGACCTCAAAATTAAAAAAATAAATATCAAACCTGAAAACACAAAAGGTGATTGCAAACATGTAGAAACGCGAATTCAGTCTAACACTGGCCCTCTGTCAAAAGACAGAGATTAAAAGTCAGTGTCTGTTGTCGTGCGGACAAGCTTAAAAAACATTCATAGTCTTCATAATGAGTGGCCATCTGCGACTCCACGGCTCGTCCCTTTCACCTCAAATAAAGATCTGTAGCTCAGATTTCAGGGCAGACAAAGGCTCTTGCAAGAGTGAACAAATAGCGATCCAAGCTTTGTCTCAACATGCATCTACACTGACTGGCCATTACATAGAACTAAAACCCCAATAACATTGTCAGCTCATCAGCAACTCTGTGCAACATCTATGTTGTTAAGTGTAACAAATGGACAACAATTATCTGAGTTTTTGCTAAACAAACCAGCATGAATTAAGTGCAATGAAGATAAAAACAGTACTATATGGTTGAGAGGACATGGCAGACTGGCCTACATTTCCCCAACACATAGCAACATTCTACTGTTGGTAGCTGAACATATGCTGCTCAGAGTAAAAACCAATAACCCAAATAAACCAGTGTAAATGAAAACGGACACACCACCACCATGTGAACAGGAGAGGACATTCTACATCACTTTGAATGCGAGGAAAACATTCTAAAACAGTGGGAACAAAGAGGGACATTCTAGAACTGTGCGAACAGAGGACGACAATCTAGAATAACTTGAATGGGGGACAGCATTCACCAGCAGTGTTTCCACAAGAGGACATTATACAAGTGTGTGAAACTAAGAGCACTTTCTAAAACAGTGTGAACAGGGAAGAACATTCTAGAAGTGTGTGAATTAAGCAAGACATCCTAGAACAGTGTGAATGAAGGAGCATATTCTAGAAGAGTTTAAGTGGAGGACGAAGTTCTAGAACAGTATGAACAGAGGAGGATGTTCTACAACAGTGGTTCTCATGTCGGTCCTCCGGGATCCCCAGTTGGTGCTCATTTCTGCTCTATCCCTATGTGTTGCTAGTTAGGTTGAGGCAAAAATCTGGACCACCTAGGGGTCCCCGAGGAACAGCTTGAGAAACGGTGTAAAGTTATAACAGTGTGAACAGAGGAGAGCACTCTAGAATAGCGTGTAACAGTGTGAACAGGGGAGAACAACAGTGTGAACAGGGGGAGAACATTCCAGAGATTCCAACAATCACACACATGTATGACAAACCAAGCCAATATTTCGGTTTGTTGGTGTTTGTTGGAGAACGTTGAGTCGGTGCTCTCTGGAGCCGGTTGCACCAGACGTATGTTAGTGCAAATGCAGGCTAGTTAATACTGCGAATGTTTAGTGAGATCTGGTTCAGGCATTACTGAATTAAACAGGTTGGAGCACACCTACCAGTTTTTACATGAGCTCAGCGGTTACCAAGTATATACACCTCCCCCTCACTGAAAAGCCTACGTTAACTGCTAACATTACTTTTATGGTTAAGACAACTTGGCTAATAAAAACACAAACTGCCGTGTGCTGCAGTTTTATTTTTAGTTCTAACCATGAGACAGGTTTAAACTTTCAGCGCCAAATTAGAAGCTTACCTTCATAGCTCCAGTTCAGAAAGACTATGCAGATGCCGAAACTAACCTGACACTGTCATTGCAAAAAAAAAGATCTCTCATACCAGAGTTTCTTTTTTTTTCCATTTTTCATTTGCATGCACCTCAGATTTTCATTCTGGCAAGTAATGCTATGCTAGAATCTTATCTTCTAAGTCCTGTTTCAAGCATGCATGTGTGTGGTCAATTAGCTGGTCATGTTCTGTTTGTATAGCCTATAATTTGGTCCAGTCTTTTCTAC
>JAILXH010286923.1:16329-27150 GCA_023558415.1 Piaractus mesopotamicus | reverse complement strand
TATATATATATATATATGTTATATGTATATGTCATTTCTAAGTCATTTATTATGATGCTTTATAATAAAGCTATAATAAAAAAGCTGTGCATAACTGGTACGTATATTTCCACTTCACAAGTGTGGGAACGCACATCATCTAAACAGACCAATTTCATAGCTCTTTGTCTATATATTCTTTATGAAGACATAGCACAAACACAGCTGCTGTTAAGAATGATGTCTGTTCACTTGTCTTGTCTATAGATCACTCATGGATAATAGTCATGGATCATGAATAAGGTCTTGCTACCTTAACTTTAAAGGGACCTATGAGAATCTCACTTTTTCAGTGCTTGTGCACATATATTTGGGCATGCCTGTACACCCAGAAACTGTGAAATAAGACATCCCAGTGAGTTTTTTTGCAGGCTGTCTATGTCAGGAAACACGGGATTCAACGAGCCATTCAAATTTGGCTGACCTTCCTAGGCCAAGTGCAGGCTCATTAGAATTATGTCGCTCCCCCATCTGAGTATCTCCACCTACGGAAAACCACCCTTGTAAAGGTCCGCCACTTGTTGTCTTGCAAGTGCCAGACCTGCTAGCATTATGTCGAAGCTAAGGGGCTAAGCACAGATCCTACTCTGTTGTCAGCTGCACCTGAGTGGATAAATTTTGTTTATGATGACAGCATTCCAGCTACAGTTAACAAAAACCTGTACCTGTGTACTAACCACTGACACAAAGCTGAAGTCAGCTGCTTATATGCCAGTTTCTTGTTCAAATTTTCCCCTTCCACCTTAAATGGTGCCATTGCTACATTCTCCTGAGGTGTTACAATAAGAACTGCTGCACCATTTAAGGTGGAATGGGAAAATGTGAGTAAGCAGCTGACTTCAGCCTTGTGTGTTTGACTGCCTTTCCAATCTGGGTCAGTACCACGCAGGACAGGCAACAAAACTTTTATTAAAAGAAGGATCAAAACCAACTGTCTGTGGCAAAACTACAGACGAGAGAAATGTAAGTATTTAAAAATGAATTATTATTGTGTTTTTTGGCAGTTTAGAACTAGCCCACGCTGTAGGATCCAGAATAACGTTATGCTATGAGTTTGTTAGTTGAATGTCTGTAAGATGCTTAAGAACTTTATCTGATCAACACATGAATAAGGTGAGATTAGGTCATACTTGTGTTGGCACACCCCACGGAAGAGGGAGGGTGGGGTGGCCGGTTGCTCATTATCATTTAAAGAAACAGGCACTCAAACAGGCCATCCTGAACAGGACTGTTTAGACGAGGTGAGGAGGGTGCTATTGTGCTTGTATTTTGACCAAAGCATGTCATGGTCCTTTCATTAAGACCCCAGGAAACTGCATTAACTCCTCAAACGGACAGGGCCTGCTGTCAGGCTCAAAAATTTTTACACACTTCTATAACCTACGAACAACTCACACAGACTCATACGCCAATTCACACAGAAGTCCCTGTAGTTACTGAATAATAAGCCTTAGTAAGTAATAAGACTGAGATTTTAAGAGGTTAAACAAAAAAAAATAAGGTTTTCATAAAAGTTTATAAGATAGAGGCAGAGCTGGAGACGGTGGGCATTTGGGGGAAATGTTGATAAAAAAAGCTTTCATGTAAAACTTTCATTAGCATCTGATCTCCTTGAGTAATCAGGGTGTCAAGCAGAAAGCACATTTCAATTAATTAGTAGCTCTTAAGGTCGCCAGTGTCACTATTAAATCTATTCAGCTGGCTTTTAGTGAATGCAGTGTATGTGCCGGCTCTGCGCACTATAGTTGTGCGCGACCTCCATCAGCTAGTTTAACAAGTGCGTACTTACTAGCTGGTAATGAGAGTCAAGAGGGTGAAGAGTGAAGCACTCGGTATCCATCCATCACTCCTATCAGGCAGTGAAGTGCTTACAAGAGCAGGGAAATGCCAGGCTTGATTTTTGGAGGAGCTCAACTGAAAGAAATCAAATGGATCAGGCTCTTTTCAATATTGCAATTAAAAGACATTTTGTCACTTCTAATGGGAGACAGATTGCTTGGAAACTACGCAATATGTTATATAAACTGAAAAAAGGGATTTCATATTATTCAATTCAAATACGTTCATAATATCCACTTGAATAACAGATTACATCAACACAGTTTTGTCTTTCAGTTGATCTACTTTTGGCAATAACGTTGATGTAATCTATTGGTGTGTAACATTTATGCAGACATACAAATTAAGTAAATTCAATGCATCACCTTTTTCAGTGTACAGTTTGTCTCACTCTACAGATTTTCTTTACATCACCGTAGGGGGATGTATTTATTTATTTGAATATTCCATGACTGCTGACAAGCCTGAGCTTCAATGACAAAGATGCAAAACTCATCGCCTGAGTCTTAGTCCCACAGTCCAGTTTTAAAGGACAAGTATCATACATCTTCCTTCCATTTTATTTTGTTTCCCTTATAAGTTCATGTACAATGCTTTTATGCCAAAATTTGATTTTACATGACCATTTTCTAACCTCTCTTTATTTCTTAAAATTAAAAAGGCTGTTTTTGTTCATGTGCCTTTAAGTCTGTTTGGCTGCCTTATATTGAAAAGTCATCCAGGCTAAAAACACTTGTTGTAACTTCAATGTGAATGTGCTAAACTACTGTAGGCTAAATGGGTGGACATACGTAAATGCACTGGCTTTTGTGACATCAAAAAAACAATGAATTCCAAACAGATAAATAAATCAACAGAACATAAACCAGAGTGCATATGTTGAGAGAAACATACATTTTAAAACATTTTTACATACAACATTTGTATTACTGTGCCTTTTATAATGATACATGTTAATGACTTTTGATTGGGTTCTGACCTGCTACCCTTTTATGTGTCTCATTCAAAAAGCAGTCTGGGTTGAAACGTACAGAACTGAAAAGTGACATCACAACCATGATGAACTCAAAACAGGCTGTTTTTGCAGCATAGCTTCCATACATGGACTGGGTCAACTAAAGGCCAATTACGGCCATTAGTTCCCATATATGGACCTTATGGACTGGGTCAATTAAAGGCCTGTTATGGCCATTTTGGGCCAATTAAGCTAACGTCTGTGCAGTCAGAAAGGAATTCACCTATTTACGGAGCTAATATCAAGTTAGAGACGCAAACTCACCTCATCTTAAAGCTACTTGTTAACCCTTGACTGAACACAAACCCCTTCTACACCAACCAGTTGCTCTTTAACTGTCTGCCTACTACATAAGCACTGTGTCAAAAGTCCTGCTCTTTCATCACCCTGGAGCAGCAGAAACAGCAAGCAACATTAACAAAGGGCAGTGAGAAAGACAGGCAGGTTCATTTTGAACAGCAGCAGCAGCTGTTACAGCGCCCACGCCCCAACACCTCACCCTGCCTTTTGTGTGCAGTACACCTGCTGGCTTAACATGAGTGCCCGCTGCCCAGGACCACATAACCTTTGACCCTCAGGTCAGCCATGAGTGGCAGTGGGAGGAGGCGAGGGCAGGGCTTCTGGACCACAATGAATGGATTTCTTTTGTACCTATTCTGAAAGACTGTCTGCACATCTGTCAACAAGGCACTCTTCCCATTGTCTGAACATGGAGGCCTACATACACTATCATTCAAAAGTCTGTAATCACTTAACATTAAATCACGCATTATCAATAATTTCAGTTATTGTTTAAATAATTATAACTTATACAGTGTAGACTACACCAGACCGAAACACATTTTCAGATGTTTCAAGCATTTCAATAATTCAAGCATTATGGAAACTAAAAGCTACTACATGATAAACAATATACTGGAATTAACTATTTACAACAATGTTTTGTCAAGCTACCTGCCTTGAGATTTGACCACCAGAAGGAAATCTGGATATTCTAATTTCACTTTTTATGTTATTAAGCTTTTCAGCCATTTTAGAAACATTTATAGCTTTGCTTATCATTGTATACGCATCTTAAATTTATTTTCTCTTCAATTCATTTTTGAACAGCTTCATCGACCGCTGAAATATAGGTGAATATACACTATATGGCCAAAAGTATGTAGACGCGCCTCCTAATTATTGAGTTTAGGTGTTTCAGCCCTATCCATTTCCAACAGGTGAATACACATAAAAACAAGCACATAGCCATGCAATCTCCATAGACAAACACTGGCAGTGGAATTGGTCGTACTGAAGAGCTCACTGACTTTTGCTCTGTTAGATCTGTCCTAGTCAACTTTAAGTGCAATTATTTGAAATGGAAGCGTCAAGGAGCAACTCAGCCACAAAGCTATGGGTAATGCCAAGTGTTGACTGGAGTGGTATAAAGCATGCCACAACTCTGGAGCAGTGGAAACACATTTTCTGGAGTGATGAATTACACTCACTATCTGATGAATTAAATTCACTATCTGGCAGTGTGATGATTAAATCTGGGTTTGACTGATACCAGGAGTGTGGCACCTACCGGAATGCACAACGCCAACAGTAAAGTGTGGTGGAGGAGGGATAATGGTCTGCGGCTGTTTTTCAGGCCTCTCAGTTCCACTGAAGGGTAATGTTAATGATACAGCGTATAAAGACATTTTAGACAATTATAGGCTTCCAACTTTGAAGCACCTGCTTAGGGAAGGCTTTTTCTTGTTTCAGCATGACTGTGTCCACGTGCACAAAGCAAGGTCCATATAGACACGGTTTGGCGAGTTTGATGTGGAGGAATGCCAGTGGTCTGCACAGAGACCTGACCCGAACCCCAGGGAACAACTGGGCACAATGGGCACAAATTCCAACAGACATACCCCAAATTTTCTAGAAAGCCTTCCCAGAGGACTGGAGGCTGTTACTGTTTATAAAATCATTCTAATATGAAGTTCCTGCTCTCCAACTTTGAAAAGTGTCCACAATGATGAAAAGAGTTGTAGTTTATTCCATAATACATGGGGAAAGCTGTATAACAGAGAATGAAGTTATGATACCTTGTAATACATCATAACTCAGAATACTTAATATATGAAAAATGGTGATCAAATCTGAAAGTAGATAACTTGACAAGACTTTACTAAAAACAGATAATTATAGCATTATGACTAATTGCTGTTCTCAAAATACTTATTGAATTAAACATCTACCAACACATTCTGCTGTCTATTTTATAACAGTCTGATTGCTGTGTTTCTGAATAGACAGATTAAAAGGGACTTTTAATGTGGCTGTTTTAATGTGGCTGTTTCTGCAAAGCTGTGTCACTGTGTGGCTGCAACTTTTATACACTAGGTTGAGTGGAGATGATTTGGTGGCCCAGCAGCCACAGCTGTTCTGCTCTGTGTCGCTTGAGTGGAGTTCAAGTGATGTTGATGTGAAGCGAAAGGCCAAAGTTTTCCACCTCACCTCAGCGGCCAAGCTTCTGCTCAACTCTTCCGTAACCTCTGTTTGGATCGATCTGCTTGGGCCCATGGTGCCACATGCACTCTTGTGTTCTCGCTAACATAATGGTTGACCAGACCCCAAAAATGGGGCAAATAAAGAAGCAAATCATGCAATCTGAGCGTAAGCGGTCTGTCTCTTAGGTCTCCAGAGGTGAGTTTAGTGCATTTTACCAATGCACTAAAAAGCCTTAGGAATGTAGCCTACATACTTGAATCAATGCTACGATTTGATCTGCTTTTGAACGACCTGAAGAAATTATGGCAAAGCTTATACAACCTTTGTATGGTTTTGTCAGGTACATGAGGCTAATGGCTAATGCAACTGTCTAAGGAAGGGAAGATTTCAAAAAAAGTTCAGTTAAAGCAATCAAAAAGAATATCAGCCGTTTAATCAGGCAGGAGACATCCTTATTCCCACCTGAATAACTCATCAGTAGCCAAAGCACACAGAGCCATTCTCATTCCCCTCTGTCCATTCAAAAGTGACATGGTGCCAGTGAAGCAAAAAAGAAAAAAAGAAAAAAGAAGAAAAAAAAAAGTCATCCAATTAAAATGCATTTCAGCCAATCTTCACTTTTGTCACATTCATCAGGATTATGCAAATAAGGGGAAGCCTGAGGAGGCTCTTGTCATGTTGTCAGAAAGAGAAGCATATCAACCCAGCCCCTTTTTCGCCATAATCTTCAATCAGCCGGAACGCGCTTTCTCCCTCCTCTATATTCAAGCTATCTAAAAGGATTTTTTTTCCCCTTTTCATGGGCCATGAATGTGGGGGACATGCTCTCATCACACCTCAAATCTGCTATCTTCATTTCAACCAGTATATAAAAGGACAACAACGAAAAAAAATAAATGGTTATGCAAATATACTAATTTCTTTTAGGCATGGCCAATATACAGTACCATGCGTTAGCATTACTTTATTTAATTTCCAATCAAAACGGCCATTAAGCACACGCTATTTATTTTTCAGGAAATATTTCTGATTAGATCAGATTTAAGATAATCCACTTGCATAAAGAAGAGGGAAACCCAAATGATAATAAGTAAAAAAAAACCCAGAACTTTCCAAAACTGTACTTAAATGAGACTCTTAACTTACTGTACAAAACCAAAAAAAGATCACCAAAACTGTCGCCATAAAGCTTTCATCTTTATGAGATCCTTTCTTGCTTCAAATCTGAAAAAAAACACAGCTGTTTCTGTCCATTCCTCTACTGTGAGAAGACAACTGAGCTTAAGGGTTCTGAAAGGATGTGTAGCTGTCAACAAAAAAAACTGACCACTCCAGAGTCCAGATTTCAACATCACTGAATGTGATTTGACCATCAGAAGCAAAAAATGCAATCAACTTCTAACTTTGGAAGTGTGAACAAATATTCCCACTTTCAGAAAACTGAAAGCAAGCCCCCCCAAAAGAATGGAAGCTGTAATAAAGACAAAGGGTGAAAATACTAAAGCCTAAGAAAATTTAGCTATCCATTTATCAAGGTTTCTCTGTAATTTTCTATTAAGTGTGTGTTTTTTTTTTGCTTATTTTCTGCTGATGAAAAATGAACAACTTATATTTAATGGCCATTTTAAATAAATGAAAGGCAGTATCTGATTTTTGCAAGGTACTCGATTGTTACTGATAAATGGGAAAACGTAATTATTATTTTCGGTTTGATATTGATGTTGCGAATCAAAAGTCTTTATGCAATTTCCTTCCATACCATGACGTGTTTCCAAGTGAAACACTGTTAGGTAGGGACCTGAGTTAACTGACGTTTTCACTTGAAAATAGGTAAAGGATGTGAACCATGATATTATTAGTTAATATTATTTTCTGTGCCCTCTGGTACAATCACAAGAAGGAATTCAGCACTGGTCCTTACAGCCCTAACAGTGGTCCTTAAGGCTGTCTACCAAGTGTGGCTATACAGGTGCTTTTGATGATTGATTTTAGGTGCCTCTGTACACCCACATGGCCGCTGCAGTCTGGCAGGTGGCTGTTGTCCATGGTGCTGAATTCTCTCTTCCTCAGCTGCCTGTTATTCTGGTGGAACAATGCAATCTCTGATGTCTGGACTTAGTGTCCTCACAGTAATGACAGCCAGCACACCATCACTGATCAGATATGTGATAGCAGTTTTTATAAACATTATTATATTACTTTTTCAAAATACCTCTGATTCGATATGCAACAGGGGCAAAATGCATTATGACACACTATTACTTTTTTGTTGCCATCACCTTTCAAAATCATTTCATTATTTTGAATGTTTTGGTAATATTCCTGGCAATATTGTTAAAAAAAACATGCTAATAAAGCTACACTGATTTGATCTTATTCAGGCAACGAAGGAAAGAAAGAAAGAAACAAAGAAAAAACATGGTTTGCTGCATGGGCCTACATTTGATTTTATGAACTGAGAAAATTAATTTCAAGAAAATAGGCTTTGAATAACAGTGTAATTAGAACAGGCACCAAACAAATATTATTCTTCTGTATACTCAATAAAAAAGGTACCAAAAAGGGTTCTCTGGTGTAATGCCACAACTCCTTAAAAATGGGGGGTTCTTAAAGGGTTCTTTAGTTAATGCAGTGGTTTATATAGAACCATTACAAATCAAAAGAGTATCTGAGTGCTTAAATAGTTCTTTGCATAGTTTGCTATGATAGAGAACCTGTTATATATGGTTCTGTACAGATTTTTTCTACAACCATCAAAGTTCACCAATAGGTTGTAATTTTTATGACACATCATTGTTGTGTAATTGTTGTCACTGCAGCCTCTTTTTAGTACATTTTTGCTAAAAGCATAGAAGAAACCTTTTTTCTTAATAAAAAAAAGATTGCCTTAAAATGTTCTTTAAGCAAAGCCATAAAAGAACCACTTTGAAAATAAGATTTGTGAGCGTAAATCCAAAGGTTCTATACAAATGTAAATGTTTTTATTAAAACATTGTGGAGGTTCATAAGATTTTTAAAAAGGTTCTTCATACTCACACATCTCTTTTTTAAACATGGTCCCCTAAAGAGAACCATCACTGAAAGGTTCTTTAGGGAACTAAAAGTGGTTCTTCGATGGCATCTCTGCAAAGAATTCAATCTGGCACATTTATATAAGGATTACTCAATAAAATATCAAAAGTGCAGACTTTATTCAATGACCACAGCTTCACCTTCTGCTGCCGTATCTAATGCAACAGAGCTTTACGAGGCAATCCCTATGCCCTTCCATGCTGAGGGTTTGCATGCCCTCAAAACTGTGCCACCATAAACAGCTTTGGTCTGGGCTGAGATGTGAGGGAATCACAGAGCTTTTATCCTGTTTTCCAGCAAGCCACAGGTGGCATGTATCGCTGAGCGCCAGCACAGCCCTGTAGGGATAATGGTGGGTTAGAGGGTCCAGCCCAATCAGCTTTTCTTCAGAAGTTAGAGCAAGCAGGAAGCTACTGGAGGGAAATAGCCATTTCACGCTGATCTTCTACCAAATTCTCAGCTTAACGATTAGAAGGGGCCATAAAACTGATCTCAGATCAGCTCAAAAGAGAGTGCATACGCAACTCTGAGTGGAGGCCCCTTTATCTTCATTAACCATGAACATGAGTCACACTAAGGGATTTAGTGGGTGCCAAGTCAAACTCGCCTTAGAGAGTTGAGAACACAGTAACAAGACTACAGTAACAAGAACTACAGTAACAAGAACCACTGCTGTTCCTGGGGCATTATGCTGTGTTCTGAAACAGTCTGCAAAATTGGATTAAATGAAGGTGTATCTGCGAGGCTTCTGAACAGCCACCATGAAGATCAGTTAATGAAGTACGCTTTGGTTCCATGAACAGTCCAAAATTGCACTGTATGTTACACAGACGTTCTGTCAGAATTAAATTTTAAAGCTACTTAGAAGCCACAGTGCTAACTATTTTAGTACTAAAACAATTCTGTCTATGCACTGTGCCAAAGCTTGTTTGAAAAAAGAAAAATAATCCACAGTAAGGCCATTCTGAATGCTCTGCACAACTTCACTGCCTTTTTTAAGAAAACCTAATAACTCCATTGTTTTACACCAGTTGACCTTTATATATTGTGAACATTCTATGACAAATGGACCAATAGGAATTTTGAACAACAAGTTAATTTCTTAAAAAAAGATTCCTAAATGGTTTTTGCTTTGAACATATGGTGCTAACAAATGCATTCAATTTGTATAGAACTCTTAAGCTATGTGAAGGTTGAAGCAGCATCCACTGAATCATTCTTTAGAAAACCAAAGGTGGTTCTCCTAGTGCAGTGGTCTCCAACCCTCCTAAAGCTGTACTTTTCTGCAGTTTAGTCTCCAATGAGAAAGATGCTATACAAAGAGGAGATGATGTTATATAAAGGTTGGCATCTTGCTGCCCTAAAGCTGCTAGTGAGAACACTGGATAGTGAGACAGTGATTGTGACACCACAGAACTTCAGCCAGAGAACAAAGGAGAGACAGAGCGAATATGTTTCTCTCCAAGACATGTATGTTCTGTATCACGACCATTCAAACAACAATAACTGCGTTAGTGAGGAAAATAACAGTTTTAACTCTCCGTCAGAAAACAAATAAAGTGTCCAAGTTAGAGAGACTTCAGCAAGAGCAAGTTAACAATTCTGTTCCCAGATAACAATCAAGCAAACTTGTTTGAAAGCTAAAATTGCAGGTAGATGAGTCACCATGCATTCAACATGGGGCGAGGTGCAATTATCTGATTGCATCTGCACTAGCGACTTTACGCTGAGTGCAAAAGCAGAACAAGGACAGATAATACCAATCAGGTGTCTACAGTTTGCTAAGGCTGAGACAGGAGGCTAGATCCACCTTCCAAAAGAATTGAGAGAGCAGCTCTGCTTCTGTACTGTTATATTCAGACTGAAGTGTTTTCTTACCCGTCCTTCTAGCATCCGCAACAGGCCTTGCAATGATAATTAAGACCCCAGGCATTTACTTTCTTCTTTGCTTTTATCTGTGTTCTGTGATTAGCAGACACTCTGGTGGTGCTGACTGAACCAACTTTTTAACATTTGTTTTAAACTAAAAAAAATGGACTGCAACAAAGGGTTCTAAGAGTGATGGCCTAGAAGAACCATTTCAGGTTTGTCTAAAAACATTTATGTTGCAAGCTGTTTTCACACCTAGTTCATCTGATAAAGTCCGCACAAGAGTTTGGGTTTTTGTGATGGGGCATGTTATTCATTTGGTGCAGCTGGGTTCACACTGCAGCAACTATAGTGCAACAAATAAAAGATGTAGTTTATTAGTCAGAGATTTTAAAGGAATACAAGAACTCTGTTACTTTCACACTTGCCAGCATTTGAGCCAAAAATACTTGCTTGAAAATCAAATTTATACACACCGATCAGGCAAAACATTATGTTTCTAC
>JAILXH010286910.1:0-12377 GCA_023558415.1 Piaractus mesopotamicus | reverse complement strand
GACACTGACATAAAAACAGATCCGCTACTGCGGTCATATGACGCAAACTGAAAGCGGCAGGCAAAAAAAAGTTCAGCTGCTGTTTTAAAGCCCTTTTATAAATTTACAGACATAACCAAACTGTGCCTCCCCTCCAGGGACACTTTAAGTTGCACAAATGCTTTGCAGAGCAGCGTATAAAGCATTTAGAGTTCATCAGAAAGGGCTCTATTAATTTTGAGACAAAATGGGCAGGGACTCGAGCCCCTGCGGCCCACTCTGTGCACACCAGTGATCTCCACGTGCATCCTAGGTCTGCAAGATGCAGATAGATAATATATTGTGATTAATATAATAATAATAATACATAATATACTTTAGACAGCCAATCAGCCGTCTAGGTTTCAGAACAACCATGTCTATTGGCACATGGAAATGGGGTTGGTGAGGGGGCTACAGCACACCCAGATTTCAGGATTGTTTAACTGCAATGACTACAAATAATTTCTAATAATAATTGGAGCCTAACAAATAGTGTTGTTTTGAGGTGGTGTTTGTATTTTATTTTATTTTATTTTATGCTTTATTTGTATATTTTGTATATTTTATTTGTATATTGCAGCAGCAATTTGAACCATTTCCCTCTCCAGCTGCTGAATGTTTTGGAGGTGCGGCTAAAACGAAAGCAGGTCTACTAATGGAATAATGTCTCACTTTGTTACATTCTTTTTTCAGCCTTACATTCATAAGTCTACATGACACCTACATTAGCCTGCATTACAACTGACATACACCTAAACATATATGGCTTTTCCAACGTGTCCATTGTCATAAAGGCTGATGTAACTTTCAGCCAGTGTTACGACATCCGAGACTTGTTGGAATAAACCTTTATAAATTTCTATATAGGTTAATGTCAGTTATCATAAAATTGGTGATTTGGTACCATAAAGATATTGAATTTTGATACCCAGGCCTAGTTATTACTGTTATGTATTTATTTATTTTTATACCATCTGAAAACACCATCGTTTGTGTGAGCAATTCATGACAAATAGACTAATAGCCATGGTCCAAAATTCTTTGGAAAATATATATTAATGTTAAGAACATTTTACAATGTCAATGCAGTGCAGCCCCAAACACGCCGATGAAGATGGAGTGGATATTCCACTGAATGGCTTATGACCAAATTTGTTCAGTGTACCAATATGTCACTCAGAATCAAGCATAATGATAGTGTGTGTCAACATCCGTATGTTATTTTACCAAACCTGTCTTAAAAGAAGGGCTGTGATGGCTTACGCATGGCTGGCAGCTCCTTTGCTAATGGTTCCTTTCTCTTTTCAGAGGCTAGCTGACACCAGGTGCCACACACAAGTCCCTGGCTGCCTACTCCTTCTTAAATGGTCACTGCACACTGACATAACTGTCTGGTAGCATCCAGGCTGGAAGGGAGGAGGGGGATTTTCTGAACAGATTGCTGCCACACGTTAGCTCCTGTCTCCCGCTAAGACAGAGGCCATCCTGATGGCATGTAAATACATTTCAACAGCTGGTACAGTAATTACTCAGTAAAAATAATATTCCCCAGACTGTCAAAAAGAAGTGCCTCAGATGACAGCCTGTCAAAGCACGCCTGTGTTTTCCGAATGGCTGATGAGGCTCGAGAGAAATCATGATGCTGGTTCAAATCGGAGGCAGGGAGAGAAAAGAATGCCCCCGATGGACAAATACACGGTCCAGCCTGACATATGGCTGCCCCACTGGGATATTTTTATATCAAAAACTTTTCTAGTAAAAAAGTTCTTCGGACACAAAACCTAATACTTAATGCTAACGTTAAACTGGCTGGTAAGTTTTAGGCCAATGGTTATTTAGCCACCCTTCTCAAATAAATGTACTAGTTCAAATCATCTATAGTTTATTCTCATTCATTATTCAACCATGTCATCACATCTGGCACATTTGGGCAGTCACGGCGTGGAGGTTAGGGAACCAGCCTTGTGACCGGAAGGTTGCCGTTCGATCCCCTCAGCTGACAGTACGTGACTGAAGTGCCCTTGAGCAAGGCACCTAACCCCCAACTGCTCCCTGGGCGCCGTGGATAGGGCTGCCCACCGCTCCGGGCAAGGGTGCTCACTGCCCCCTAGTGTGTGTGTGTTCACTAGTGTGTAAGTGTGCACGGATGGGTTAAATGGGGAAGTCTAATTCTGATGTGTTCAGACACAGTTGGCTAAAAGGTTCATTTCATTCATTCATCTCCAACTACACAATATACAGTGATAGCAGGGTGCAACCTAGGTGAGGCGCTGTAATGCAGCACTGCCTCTACTGTGCTAGCACAGATTTACTAACACAACATGGAAAAGTAGAATCCCTGGCTCAGCCAATCATATCAGATCTCGTAAGTTGTAAACCAGTCATATTAGTCCTCTCTGGTTTTACTCGCTCTGCATAGTAATGTGAGTCAGCAACCACTGAAGCTTTAGGCAGGACAAAGAGAGGATTTTGGCTAAAATTCACTAAAATAAACATTACACCATCTTTAAAGTCTATCATATACAGAATAAACCAGTAAGTAGTTACAGAATGAGTGCCGACCTACAATATGGATTTGTAGCAAATTATATTCAGTATAGCTATACCTGGTTGCTTGTTAGCTCTCCAAACTGGCTATTATGTTGAAACCATGTATTCTAACACTAAACTTCTCATGAATGTGGCTGTTAAGCTGAAACCATTTGTGGAAACACTGGCCCAAACACCACGACCAACTCTAAACGTAATCTCCAAACTTAGTGTTAAACCAAAAATATTTAGTTAACCTAAAGCTAGAGCTCAGTAGACCCCAAAACCCCCAATTTCCCCAAAAGATAATGTTAACTTTATCTCAACTATTAGAAAAAGATTTCCCTCTGTTATCTCACCACACCTCTGGAAAACTTACAGAATCCTTGGGTAACCTCTGTTAATCACTATTACGTTGCCTTACAGTTGCCCTTATAAAGTCACCCTATTACCTTGTCTTATACCTGCCCTTATAATGTAACGTCTGATGCATTCCAATGCTCATAAGGCATTATATAAAAAAATAATAGTGATTGCATTTCAGTGGTGTCACATTTAGCCAGCATCTGGCAGGATGCCATGGATGATCTCATAATTATATTACTGACCTTTGAGCCACAACAATATTGTATATTAATCATGCTGCAATCTACTTTGGGCACATCATTTGGCATCCATTGACGTAAAACATGTCTACGTTCATCTATTCACCTACACACGAAAAGGACATGCTAGGGCACTCATGCGTTGATATGATTTGTCCGAGATGGCTAAGAAGAAACCCCTCTACAAAGTCAGGCCGGGGAAATAATATCCTGCACTAAGAGACATTGGACTTGATTAACCCAATGTAACCCCATCTTCTTCTAAAGTGTCACAGCCCACTGGGGGTCACGGCCCCTCCCGAGTCAGATAGGACATGCTGGTATTAAGCAGTGACCCTTGGGGTGAGCAGCCGTGATGATCCCCTCGCTGCCCTCTGCTAAGTGTCTCGGAGATAACAGCAACAGAGTCAGTCTGTTCTGGTCTCAGACACGGGCTCGTGTTAATCATGAACACCTGAATGGCTTTGCATAAGTAAGAGGCATAACAAGGGTGGAACCCGACTGGTCATTAAGGACTGGTGGCTGACAATGCCAGTCCCTGCTGACCAGCAGGTCAATATATCATTAGTATATCATCACTGTCATAAACCAAAAAACCTTGTATCTCTAAAATGGTAACCTGATAGGAAAAGCTAAATAACTGTTTTCTCCTCAATTTTAGTCACTGCCAATTCCACCCACTAGTCAGGTCTCACCCTCACATGATACTACCAAGCTGGGAGGGCATGTGTTTCCACCGAGTTGTGAAGTACCACCAAATTGTCTCTAACACGGTGTCACTGGACAGCTCAGCAAGCTTGCAGCAAAACAATTGCTGCCAATTCTGTAAGGATGTAGGGAAGTTCGCAGTTTTTCAGAAGATGATTGTATATCAGTGCTGATTTTCTTGGTGTTCAATGCCCACTCTGAATAAATTCAATGACAACTGGATAATCAAACACGAGCAGAAACTATGATTTGGTTTTGAGTTGCTTAAGTATACTGAATGTTGTTGACAGTCAGTGAATGTTGGTGAAATTTAAAAGAAAAGAAAATATAAATTAGCAGAATTTTTAAATGGTAGTTCTGCTCCAGTGAGATCAAAGCCTGAGATTAGTTCAAGTACAAATACTACTGAGCCAAAGTCAAGTCCAAAGACAAGTCCAAGAACAAATATTACTGAGCACAGGACAAGTCTCAAGACCAGTCCAGGTGCAAATACTACTGAAACAAAGACAAGTCCAAGTACAAACATTAGTGAGGCTAAAACAAGTTCAAATACAAGGACTCTCAAGTCCAAAGCATGTCCAAGTAGTCCAAGTAAGAACATTATCAAGTCCAAGACAAGTTCAAATGCATGTCCAAGTACCAGTACTATCAAGACCAAGACAAGTCCAAGTACAAATACTGTTCGGTCTGATACATGTTCAAATACAAACAGTATTAAGTCTAATACAAGTCCAAGTAGAAATACAATCAAGTCCAAGACAAAACCAAGTACAAATACAATCAAGTCCAAGACAAGACCAAGTACAAATACTATCAAGACCAAGACAAGTTCAAGTACAAATGCTCTCAAGTCTAAAACATGTCCAAGTAAGAATATTATTAATTCCAAGACCAGCCCAAGTACAAATATTATTTAGTCCAAAACAAGTCCAAGTACAAATATTATTGGGTCTAATGCAAGTTCAAATACAAATACTATCAAGTCCAAGAAAAGTCTGAGGACGAATACTATCAAGTCCAAGCACATGTACAATCAAGTCCAAGACAAGTCCAAGTACATATTCTATGGAGTCCATGGCAAGTCCCGAGACTAGTCCACATCCAGCTACTATTGAGGCCAAGTCTAATACAATGCCAAAACATCTTGAGCCTGGACTTAAAGTCTATAGCACTAGAGGAGCATGCAATGAGTCAGAACAGCAGAAAAATCTACAATGTTCTCTACAGCTCTTAAGGGATGTGGTGTTCCTTTAAGCATGCATTTTGCGTACAAATATAGCAAACACCCCTGGACATTTCATTAAGATTTCATGAAGTGTTTTTTCCTCTCTTTCTTCTTCCATTATTTCTCCTTCATTAAACCAGAGTAAACACTCGCTAACAACAGCAGAGGTAGTGATTTGCTGAGAACAACAATAACTTGACAAAGAGAATTTATTATAACTTGTCTCACTAAATCAGTCTACAAACATGCTAACCCCCAGCATTAGAAGCTCTATTCTTAAGGAAGTTTATAACTTTTCTGCATGATTCCATCCTTTGACAAGCTTACACATTACTCTGGGAGTAATTAGTCACCCACACGAAGGAAAGGGGAAGAAATACAGTATTGGGGAAAGAACATATATTTTGAGGAAGGGGATGAAATGTTGAACTTTTTAGCTCAATTACATGCCATCAAACAGAATGTGAAAAGGCTCTGACCACTTCACTAATTCATATCTGTTTCCACATTCTCCTTTTTGATGAAAGGCAGAAAGCCCCCATGATTAAATCGTCCTGCTCCATTAGCTGAATGATTAAAGCGGTGTGGCCCATTTGAAGCACACTCACAGGCCACTATTATCATCATTGTAGTTATGTAAGTCATGATGACGATCTTCAGTGAAGTGCATATGGCTGGTAGGACGATGCTGAAAGGCAAAAATACCAGCATGGACAGATTTGAACATATACAGTAACAGTAACAGTAACAGTGACAATGAGGCCAGTGTTCTCCCTGGATTTACCAGCTAGGCCAGTATGGATCTATTGGCTTCCTCTTGTCCATATGGTCAAGCTCATAATGATAGTAAAGGTACATTTCAGCAGACATTTGACCCTGAAATAAATATGACCATAGTATCTCTGTAAGCAATGGGAGGCTGACGGGGTTAGACATAAGAGCTGGATCTATTTGTTAGGGCTTTTCCAGTAATTGTGGTCAGGATAGGCAGCAGGGGTCAATATACAGGCAGGCAGGGTCAACACAGCCATGTCCGTAGACAGAAACTGAGCAACGAGCAAGGTCAAAACTGGAAACCAATAGAAAACACCATAAATTAGCAAACAAGAAAACTAGGAAAACAGGAAATCAGGGGACATGAGGTCTGACTTGCATGATATAACCTATGCAGAACTTTGCAAGAGAACACTTCCACAACAGAAATGACTTAGAGACACAAGGATGATAACACAACAACACATAGATGAAAACAATGGGAAGGTGGAGCCAAAAGGTTCTAGAGGAGCAAGGGCAGGGCCAAAAGGTTCCAGAGCAACTTCATGCGATAGAAGGCTCATTAAAGAACCTTTTTTTGTACATGAAATACGTAACTTTAAAGAACTTTCACATAATGCAGTGATGCTACACCAATTCAAGTTTTTTTCTCAAACCAAGAACCAATGAGGAGGCTTTATGTGTAGAGGGCAAACATAGAAGGTTCTAGAGCATTTGGGGCAGAGCCAAAAACCTCTAAAATAACGATGGAACCAAAACCTTATAGAGTAACTGAGGTGGAAAAGGTTCTAGAACAACTTGAGCAACTAGGGCTGTGACAGAAGGTTCTAGAGCAACAAGGGCAAACAGAAGATTCTAAAGAGGGTATGATGGAGACAGAACATTCTAGAGCAAGAGAGGAGAGCAAAAAGGTTCTAGAGCAATGAGGGCAGTGCCAGAAGTTTTTACAGCAACTAGGAAACAAGAACAAGGGCAGGCAATTCTAGAGCAACTGGTGCAGAGCCAGAAGGTTCTTAAGCAAGTAGGGTGAATACAGAAGATTTTAAGAGCAACTAAGGCAAAGTCAACAGGTTCTAGAGCAACTATCAAAACCAGGAAGGTTTCAGAGCAACCATGTAGATCTAGAATGTTCCATAGCAATGAGGGCAGAGCCAGAAGGTTCTAGAGTTACTAAGTCAAATAGAAGAGAAGGTTCTAAAGCAACTAGATTGGAGCCAGAAGGTTTTACAACAACTAGAGCAGTGCCAGTCAGTTCTAGAGGAACTAGGAAACTAGAACAAGGACAGAGAATTCTAGAGTAACTGAGGCAGAGCCAGAAGGCTCTTGAGCAACTAGGGTGAATCCAGAACATTCTAGACCAACTAAAGCAAGGTTAAAACATTATAGAGCAATTACCAAAACCAGGAAGGTTCTAGAGCAACCATGTATTTGTAGAATGTTTCATAGCAACGAGGGCAGAGCTAGACGATTCTAGCCCAACTAGGGCACAGTTAGAAGAGAAGGTTCTTAAGCAACTACAGTGAAGTGAGAAGATTCTAGAGCAACTAGAGCAGTGCCATTAGGTTCTAAAGCAACTAGGAAACTAGGATGAGGCCAGTATTTTCCTGAGCAACTAGTAAAAAGGTTAACAGTTTCTACAGCAGGCTGCACAAAGCCAGAAGGTTCTAGAACAACTATGTAGATTCAGCACCTTCCAGAGTAATGAGGGCAGAGCCTTAAGTAAAAGTTCTTAAGCAGCTACACTGGAGCTTGATAGTTTTAGAGCAACTAAGGCAGAGCCAGAGCCAGATTCCACCCTGACAACTTCCACACGGAGACCATCTAAAGTCATTCAAATGTACTTGACTTTCTCTGGAAAAAAGAAACATTCCAAATAGGCATTGCAATGAAGAAGACCTTCTGACATTGAAAGAAAAGCTCCAAACACTAATCTCACCTTCAGGCTGCTTCATTAAAGAACTTCACCTCCATCCTTAATGACTTCTCTTACCAAGCTGTTTGTGTGCATTCACATAAATTTGCAATTCTGTTGTTACTTCCCTACCTGTGAAAACCAGCACATGTATTTGAATGGAATTAATGGCATGAATCAGAAACGAGGTGACTTAAAAACCCCATCAAGATTAATTACATTCTCACACATGCAAATCGATGCACTGAATTAGAGGGATGTTATGCCACCCTGTCAGAGCATTCGCGTCACAATTCATAAGGGACTGCAGAAAAAGTGCACGTTTTAATGACATTTTCAGCACCTTGTTTGATGAAAAAGAAAGAGCAGGTCAGTAGCAGCCAAATAATTGAGTCTGATGGCTGTGCCTTTTTAATGCGAAAGAACATCAAAAAAGGGGTTTAATGGGGAAGAGTAACTTGGAGCATATGGTTGTATTAGGAGTGGAAATCCGCTGACATATTGACGCTGACGGGGACGGGGACGGGGGGGAGAGACCTAACCTTTATCAAAGTGCTGACCTTCGTCTTTTTCGTCTTCCTCAGTCCTGCTCGCCTCACCCTTACCCTGTCTGTCTCCAGCTCTCTTCATAATCTCTCTCGGTAACAGTAATGATTTCCACCTCACAGCACTCTGTCACAAACTGTCATTTACCGTCTGAGTAAAGCCACCTATCAAAGGGACTGGATTAGGTGGACGGACAGACAACAAACATGGCCTAGCCGTGCCCTTTCCCTGGCTGGGTAGGGATCCTAGCTGCGTTTTTAAATCTTGCAGCCCTCGTTTCATTTATCGCCGCGGACGTTCTCCGCCATCCGCCGGTAATTAAAAGGCAGCATAAAAAAGGTTGGCACACGAGGGAAGAGTAGGTTGTAATAAATAGCAAACTGGCTGTCGTGGAGCTTGCGAAACGGACTCTGTTGTGACAGAACAAAGAAGGCTGAGTGATGAGAAGGGGCTTTTTTCCGCAAATTCTTCATTTTTTGACGGATTGCTGATGGACAATGACAGAGGAGGCATTAGCAGTGATTGCAAAGTTTGGATTACAGAAGAAAAATCGTAAAAGGAAGATGAAAGAAGAAAGTAAGGAATGATGAAGCGGAGATTTTTAGTTTTTTTTTTTGGCCGTCCTCACTGCTGCGACTGGTATGTGTTGGCTGGCAGCCAGATCTCCGGCAGATGAAGGGAGAAAGAGTATATATATGCGCGCGTCTTATTTGTCCCTGCACAGACCCACAGGCTGGTGACAGGGTCTCTCAGTGGACTTGTGGACAATCTGGTGTGTGTCACAACATCCAGCCACTTTCTCGCCCAGCGGAGACTAATTACTCAGCGTGACAACTCGTCTACCGCTTTGCGCTTTTTTTCCCTCCTTCCCTCCCCTACCTCCCTCTCTCTTACTCTCTCCCACATACCGGTGCAGACAGCTTTAGTCGGAGATGTACTGAGGAAGTTAAAGACACCGCTTGAAAGGCTGGGTTGTTTTTGCCTTGTTTCTTCCATCGCTGCTGTAGGTGCTTAAAGGAATACTCCAGCATTTGTCGACCTTATCTCTGTATCGTATCATCGGTTACTAACCACAAATTTTAAAGGTCTTCTCTGGACTTAGAAAAAAACCTCTTGACACTCACTTACAATAGAAATCGCTGGGCAGTTGCTTGATTCCAGGAATAACCCTTGGAAATACGTGACTATATGACAAAAATTTGAAACTACAACTGTTATACTTCAACAATACAGAAGGTTCTACAACCTCTAAAGCAGAGTGAGGATGTTCTAGAGCAACTAGTGCAGTGCCAGAATGTTTTAAAGCAATTAGGAAAGTAGGTCAATTCCAGAATATTAGAGAGCAAAAGGTTCTTGAGCAACTGTGGTGAATCCAGGACATTCTAGAGCAACTAAGCCAAAGTTAGAAGGTTGTGGAGCAAGGGTGTCCAATCTTATCTGCAAAGGGCTGGTGTGGCTGCGGGTTTTCACTCCAACAGAGCAGAAGATCGCCTGCTGAAACACTTGAAGGCTAAGACCAAGTGATTAAACAAGTGAAGTCAGGTGTGCTCCAGCTTGTTTGGAGTGGAAACCTGCAGCCACGCTGACCCTTTGCGGATCAGTTAGGACACCCCTGTTGTAGAGAAACTAGCAGAAAGCAAGGAAGGTTCTGCAGGAGTGGTCTCCAACCTTGGTCCTGGAGAGTTGCCTTCCTGCAGAGTTTAGGTCCAACCTGTATCCCATAAGCTGCCCTGCCCCTATACTTTAACACATCCATGATCCAGCCAATCGGGTACTTGGGAAGAGGTTGATTAGCTGGAGCAGGTATGGCAAATAATAAAATAATACCTGGTGGTCCTGTGCAGCTCCTGACCACTAACAAGTGATGCAGAGAAACAGAAGGATTGCAATCTGTAATTGTAGAACTAAAAAGTGCACTCATATGGTAAGTGGACCTGATAAAGAATATGATGTGTGTAGGAAGGAGTGTACCTAATAAAGTGGTCGGACACTGCGCTTCCATTCCACGCAATTCGAATGCAATGCTTATGTTTCACCTCTCCAGTCCCCACGGACTAACTCCAGGGCACTCACACAGAATACTCTTATTTAGAGCATGTAGTCTACAGGTGAAATGCTGGTTTCATGGCATGAATATGTAGTGCTGTTGGGCCCACAGGGAATAGAAGGCATTGCTAAATTGCACTGTCGTGAGTCATTCCAGTGCCTCCATTAACCTTTTTTTCAGCGGCATTTGCAGGCTGTGGAAGGACGGCGCTAACCACAAACAGACCACTGCTGTTCGCATATGTGATCAGGCTTTCCAGATGCGTAAGGCGATTATTTTTGAGAGCTTGTTCAGACTGCGACACTTACCCAAAACAGTTGTGCCCTTGCCAATCAACACAGGAATTACCTTAGATTTGTCACTAATAGAGCCCAAATCCCAAGATTGCCACTTGTTATGATGATTATGGGAAAAAAAAAACAAAAAAAAACCTAAGCATCACTATCAGGATTGACATTTGAGTTGGGTGTTAATTTAGCAATTACATGCCTGAATAGGCATTATGATGGAAACGCAGGATAAACACCAGATGTCCAGACAGATGAGGAACTCTGGGAAGGGATCAGTGAATATCCATGGAAATCTGGATGCACATGGACATAGATATATATAACACACACCACTTTTTTCCTCTCCATCTCTCTCTCTCTCTCTCTTTCTCCTCGCCATTTAATCAATAGAGTAGAGGCAAGTGGATTTTTTTGAAGGCGAAGCAGAGGGACTTTAATCACCCCCCTGATAAAACAACTCCAGGGCCACGAAGCTGTCAATAAAAGTAAGAAAACAGAAAAAAAAAAAAAAAAAACACAAATCCTCTACGTTCGCTCTCGTGCAAAATATGATTTATGATCAGTCTCCCGATGCGTATTGCCAACAAAAGGAAATGAAGCAAAAACAAAACATGTCGAAACAACTAAAGCTGACATTTAACATCAGATGCATTGTGGGAAGTGGAAGCAAGGTATAATGGCCAAAAGGCTGACCTCTTCTATTGTTCCTGAGAAGTGTTCCTATCAGTATAAACAAAGGGACAAATATTAAAATGCTGAAAGACGCTGGGGCGGCACAACAAGGTGCAGGATAGCATACTGCTTTCATGTTGTTACAGATGGTGTTTACAATGGTGAGAACAAAGTAAGTACGACATTTCTAAACCATTCCAATGCTTCGTGACATATATGGACAACAAGCCTGTCACTCGTCCATGAATGTAATGGAAGTAAGCATGGCTGAAAAAAATAAACATTATTTCTGGCGTGGAAAAAAACTGATTCTTAAGATACTGAAATTGTTTCGCTAGCTAACTTGTGTTGCTTGTGTTATTCACTGTGCTCTGGACAGTAAAAGAGCGCTGACTAGAGGAATTTGTTAGTTCTGCAATCCAGCACCAAAAGTTTAACAAGCTGTTCACAGCCGTGTATTATCATTATAACAATGCAGCCGGCCTCACAAGACAACATACATGCCACATGGCACAGTGTGTTCTGAATATGAAATGCATTAAAAATACATGAGTGCACCACTGATGTCACAAAATTAAAATTGGCTTGCATCACTTTGGTCAAATCTATTTCCATTTATTGAACCATGTGAATCTTTATAATATAAAGACAAAAATGACTTTTTTGACATAAATTAGTTATGCCGTTCACCCATAGTGAGCTGTAAGTCTTAGAGATTGACCCTCAGGTTGGGCAATAAATGCCAAAACTTGGTGAGGAAATGAATAAACAACTCACCTCTATGATATTGCTAAATTCAGCTATTCCATCCTATGGGGTTTCCAATAGTATGTTAGTACTAAGCTAACGCTGGTAGACATAAATATTTTTTGGCTGTTATTAACAAGGACAATTGAAGACATTTCATGTGTTTTATCTAAAGCTTGTGATAGACTTTAACAATATTAATTTTGCCTTGTATGTGCCAGTTTTACAGGGAGTCTTTCAATAATGAGCCCTGGCACAGAGTTGCAGCTGTTTGTTGAAACCTGGCTAGATTACAGCACAT
>JAILXH010286885.1:4825-14909 GCA_023558415.1 Piaractus mesopotamicus | reverse complement strand
GAGTTCTGAGTTCAGAAAAAATGCAAATCTCAAAAATCGTCCCTGTTTTCTCTGACATTCTCTTAAGAATGTCTTTTTTTAAACTACGGTTATTATAATATTTATCCCTCAGCCCAGCGGATCTCAAACTGGTCCCCCAGGAGGGGCCACATTTTTGCTCCAACCTGACCCACAACACATAAGGATAGAGCGAAAATGTGGACTGTTGGGTGGTCTCTGAGGACCAGTTTGAGAGCTACTGATCTAGCCAGTTAATATCCACTACATGTTAGAGCTTATAATGGAGAGCGCCTGAAACATTTTAAATTTTGAACAGACATAATTCTTGACATTCATTAAGAGTTACGGTTTCAGAGGCTTACCTTGTCTAAGACGAAGAAGAAATCATGTTTTGTAAGAATTATTCATTTTCTTAAGAGAGAATTGACTAATCTGAATCTCCAGACTTGGTCCTTCAAAGCTGCAAGCATATAAGAAGCACTAGTTGATTGATATCGACATCAAAATCCTCACATAAATTTACATTGGAAGACATTCTTCATTTTTCCTGGAGTCCCTTGGTTTTTTCGTGGTCCCTTGGTCTAGGGGAGACTTGCTTGGGTTGCATGGGTTCTAATTCTAGATTAGCCCCCAAAATATATCAATCTAAACTTTGTACAACTTTGTAAAACTCTTTTTCATTTGTTTTCATTACCTTTCATTTGTTTCCTTTCCTTTTTTACGCAGGAAGTTAGAGTCGCTTTTTTATTTTATTTTCAGGTTTAGTTACTGTTAAAACCCTAGTTATTTTGTTTATTGTTTTGAAATATGCTCATCCCTGTACACCCCCGTACATCATCCCATCTAGCTTAACATCTTGCCATTGAAACGTTTAATAATAAAATATAAATAAACCTGAGCTGATTTATTGTTAAAACAGTGTCCGGTGTTTGGTCTTACTGTGGGTCTGGGGAGAGAGCCCAGTCTCATTTTCTATTCCAACCTGACCATAGAGTGAATGGTAACATTCGTCAAAAATTTACTATGAATTTAATAGAATTTAGTGAGCAAAGTCTGCTGAAGCGTGCGTCCCAAACACCTCTCTTCAAAATGTTTGCATAATTAAAGCCATTCTCGAGAAACTTACCACAAGTCAGAATTGTAGACAGTGGCGGTGATAGGAACCAAACGTCTGAAGAGTTTAATGCCTCTAAAAGCTTCTTCACAGAATGAAATGGCTGAAATGACATTGTTTCACGATAGTTTTAAGGTAAAGTTTTAGCCTTAAACATACAGTACATATATTAAGTCCATTCATGGAGAAAACGTACGTGCAGGGCGGAGTTCGACGTCATGGCAAGAACCAAGCAGACTGCCCATAACGCCACCAGTGGCAAGGCCCCAAGATTGGGCAGTCGTGGGCTGGAGGTTAGGAAACCAGCCTTGTGACCGCTGGTTCGATCCCCTGATCTGACAGGACATGACTGAAATGGCACTTAACTGCTCCCCAGGCGCTGTGGATAGGGCTGCCCACCACTCTGGGCAAGTGCGCTCACTGCCCCCTAGTGTGTGCAATCACTAGTGTGTATGTGGGTGTTTCACTGCATGGATGGGTTAAATGTGGTGGTGAATTTCCCCGTTGTGGGACTAATAAAGGGTAACTTAACTTAGTAACTTATAGCTGGTTTTGGAAAGTAAATAAAATGTCCATGTTTGTGCTGTAGACATCACAACCTCTGGTTCCTACCACCACCACTGTAAAGGAGTCTGGGTTGGTAAGTTTCTGTACAATTTCACATCTCAGTCTCTGAATTATGCAGACATTTTGAAAAAAAATGGTGGAATTCTTCTTTAACCTTTTAACCTTCACCCCATTTTTGCCTGAAACGGCATACCAAAGGTACAAGGAGCTCAGTTCCCACATACTTTGGGCTACAGTTATGAGCTTGGTTTCATTTGAAAGGTAGCACTGTCGAATTTTCTTCCCAACCATCAGAATAATTGTATGAATGTTTTAGATTATGATGTCTCTGTGGATAGCGGCAAGGCTTTGAAGGACTCACAGATTTGCTATTATTTGTTCATTCTTACTTATTTTGCAAATGAGACAATCATAACTGCAGGAATTGAATCCTGAGAGTTTAAGCGTTCTCATGGTATACTGCATCACAGTACTGCTAGACGATTTGATGCATAAAAATGTTGGATAAAAACTGAAGTGAACGCTTCAGTGGAAGTCTGCCGGTACTGGCATCTTGATCTGGAAAAAGGTTAAGCATGTAATCTGAATGTCTGGACAATTCTGGAGATTTAAATTAGGCAAAAGAAAGAAATTCTAACATTTAACGGTTCATCGTAAATTCTTTAGTCTGAAGTTGGGAAGTTTAGGGGGGGGACAAAAAACATTTCAGAGCTATTTTTTTAAGGCACTTTCGTGAATCCGGCCCATTGACGTCGTTGAGCTGTCACGGCCCAGATACCCCGAGGCTCTCCGTCTGAATTCCCGCAGAGCAGACACATACACGCGATGGCCTGCAGCATTCTGCCCCAGGGCTACATACCTGAACCCTCCTGCCTGGTCTCCCCGAGAGGGGCCTAGAGGAAACAGAGACAGTGAGATTACATACAAGTGCATGACTGAGCAATTTAATGATTCGGGCTCTTTATCTAGGAGACAGAGAATCAGACAGTTAGTGATTCAGTGTGATAGAGGAGAGGGCAAGCAAGTGATAGACAGAGAAAGAGAGACGGAACAAGGGAACTCCCAAAGGACGGATTCTGTTACAAGCTCTTTTTCAAGTTATCAAAGGAGGGAGGTGAGCGTGCGGAAAGTGAACAAATGGCCACCTGCTCCACTCTGCTGCAGCACTAAGCTTTCTCAGCTGCTGAATGAAAGCATTAACACTTACAACACGAACGGCGCAGTGCAGAAAACAGCCTAACAAGTAGATATAGGTCAATCCAGTGGAGTACCACTGCGTACAAATATTTACATCAGAGACCAGGCGTGAAATGATGAATTGACCATGTTTTCATCATCCCAGAAAAGGGCTATGCCTTTTTCTGTGCTCTAGTCCAGCATTCATGCTCTGTTTGCAGGTGTGCAGATTGTCTTACTTTGAGCAGCTCTACTTGAGATCCACCAGTGAAGAATGCCTTTGAGTTGTCTTGCTCCTAAAACAAACAAAAACAAGATTGTTTACCATGTGGTGAATGTTTAATCCCAGTGGATGACTATGTTTTGCTTTTGGAAATGAGTGTTTTTTTCCAATGCACCTTCCAACAACATGAACTGACCCAAACGGGAACCAATGGAACTTCTAGTTCTAGTTCTAGACCTGTGTAAGAGACCGCCGGCACCATCGTTATGACCTTGCTTAACAGTGTAATTGTCGTTTGGTCATTTTTAGCCACTCTAAAGCGTCTAATTTTGCTAAGTAGCTATGTTGCTTGCTAGTTAGCTGAATTTATTAGCTGAAATGAAACAATACACTGCACTGTTCTGTACCCACACGCTCATAAAACTGTCTAGAATCACACAGAATCATGTCTAGAGTCCAACAAAGCTTCAGATTTTCTCTCACAGTTGTAAAAATGTGAGCAAAAACATTCTGTGGAGGCTAGAATTAATGCTAAGCTTCCTAACTAGCTTTTGTCACCTCAGCAAACTCTGCACAAAGTAATACTAAAAACAGGGATCAACACATTAATATGCCGTTCTAGTTTACATTCTGATACACTTATTGATGATGTAGTAGCGCTGAGTTACTTAATCTTCAACAAATTTACTAAAATTTTTGTTAGTTTTAGCTTCAAGTGTTACCAAAAAGAAGGAGAAACCCTTGAGTATCATTTGGTCCTGTTGGGCAGTAAATCAGTACATCCTCCATTAGATCCTCCAGAGCTGGAGGGCTGGTGTCCAGCACAGTTTGGTGATTTCTCTGTTCAAATACTTGATTAATTAGTTTATTACCTGCACTAATAGGCATTTTACGGAATTACCAGACTGTGCTGGATACTCCAGGGCCCTCGAGGACTATGTTTTACCATATTAGTAGTGGTTTAAGTATTATTACTTAGCTTTGGTACATACACCTGAGAAGGCAAGCGGCTCAGGAGTTGGTTTTGTGCCCAGTGCTGTGAGACGCACTGACAGAGGGCTGCTTGTACAGCTTGTAAGTGTGCCACCAGTGTTGGAAAACACTCACATAATCAGAGTTGGCTTCCAGAAGCTCCTCAGCTTCGCTGTCCTCCGAACTGCAGCCACCGTTCACACACCGGCCAGCACGCCTCTCTCTCCCTGACCGCAGAAAGTCAGTCGCTGATGACCTCCTCAGCAGCGCTGTAACGTCAGTGATGAGTTTAGGTCAAGTCTAAACCAGTGTTCTTCTGCTGTGTTCAGGCGCTCAGCGAAAAGGTTGTATATAAAATACAAGTTTATATGCAAGGTTTACTAAAAATACGGTTGTATGCAAAAGTTTGAACACCCCAGGTCAAATTATGTGTGTACATACGACATTTTTCTGCAAATTTTAGTGCACAATTCCTGCTATTTTACTTAATTTAACATGTTGGGGAAAAAAAAACAAAAACATACAATATAAAAGGTGCTATAACTTTTGCACGAGCTATATTTTTTTCTACGTTTTAATTCAGTGGATAAACAGAAACTGTGCATTAAAGTGTGCAGAAGCGTGTTCTCTGTAGAAGATGTATTCACTTAATTTCACTTATAAAAAAAAAACAAAAAAAAAACATTTGACCAACTTTAAACAACAGGTCATTTGACCAGGCGCGCCCAAACTATATGACTTCACAGTGTTTTGGTGTTTGTTCTAAGAACATGAGAAAAGAAAGCATAAGATCCTGAGAATATGTGTCTATGTTAAAGAGCACATAGATCACACAAAGTTACACCAAGTATAGTTTACCATTTTTCAATGGCGGGAAAGGTGGGAAGTTGCGTTACATGTGACATCTAGTGAACTCATGTCTCATCTAGGATTCAGGCTTTCCCACTTGTGTATATTGCCGCTGTTGGAACATGTCGCTAATATGATAACTGTACAGAAGAAGCAAAAAACTTCTTTTACTTTTAATGTAAGTCAATGGAACCAGAATTTTTGCCATGTAATTTTGGGCCATTTGTTTTAGTCCATTCATCATGAAATTCACACATAATTTAAAGGACAACAGGCACTTTCAAATTATGTCAAAAACTGAAAAACAATTGAGATACAAGGTTTTGTTCCGGCAGCGATATATATGTGTATATATGAATATATGTAGTATTACAAATAGTTAGAACTGTATTAAATAGTTGAGATTGAGTGCAATTTAGAAGTCGAAAAAATTGGTATTTCCCAGTTCCACTTAAACTTCATCATAGCACAGCACAGTTTCAACTTCTAACCCAACTCAACTGACCATCAAAGCCTTTCTGAGCTGGTATGTTGGGGCAGGGAACAGTTGAAACTGTGCAGTACTGTGGGTCACCAGCAGTAGGATTAAGAAACACATACTAAACAAAGCAACAAAACAATTAACATACAGGTGCAGTGTTAATTTAATATGTACAGCTTCAGGTTGCATTAAGTTATTTCGATGCTTTCCAGGTGGCTGGCTTTCTAAGAGTTGACAGACACAGTAATTACTTTGACTCGTCAGGTACTTAAGTATTCACTCTTTGTGAGTAATAGCAATACTTAAAAGCACTTCAGAAATCTGGCAGCAAGAGTGCACTTTAGTGGTTTTAATTAAACAAAAAACATTATCCCAGTCTTTCCGGCCACTCAGAGTGTCCATTCAAAAGAACACAAATATGCCCACCAACCAAAGTGCAGGTACCAGTCAAAGTGATAAAGAGAGCAAGCTTTTGTTACCTGCTTCACAGATATAGGCCATCAGCGCCAAGACAAGCAGAGATACAGCCAGCTCCCCTCGTCGGCCCATGTTTACCTCTCGCTCAGAGCACTGAGACCCAGAGCATCCAAGCCCCAGAGCTTTGTAGCATACCTGCCAGCCTAAGCCCCTCCCACTGGCTGCTGCAAAACAACCATCCAGAGGGGTGTGGCCCCCAAGCATCCGCCCCAGGTGAATGCACCTGAACCAGCACCAGCATCGTGTTTACATAACCTCTGTTGCAGCTCTGGGGCCTAGTCTGAGGTTTAGCAACTGCACGATATATGACACGATGAGTAGGAGATATTTTACACCGTTAGCACTGGCTGAGCGTTTGTAATGCAATAGTTGCTGGACGGACGATCAGGTTTGCGCCGTGGCCCTAAAAGCTTGACTGTAGTCCATTTAATCTGAGTAAACACTGCCATGATTACAAGCTTGTTAGTGGTGGTTGATGTGCCAGTTAGCTGGACGGAGGCAGAGATCTGCAGGTTGCTGGTAGTTGTGGGGAATATGTAAATAAGTACATCAAGTTGGATTAACCTCTTTTCACAGTAGCCATAAAATGAAATTTCTGCCTATTTTGAAGGCCTCTCAGTTTTGCACTACACATTATACACTGACAAATTATATTTCCAAACTTTGAAAAAGTAGCGATGGCTGAATTATTTTCGCCCTTGCAATACATTTATTCAGTGATGTATTTCCCGTTGCATTATAATAAGGCAGATGGGAAAAACTCTGCTGTTGTAATTTTCGTTTCATTTACACTTTTCCTCACTGCTACTGGCAATTCATGCAATTCATGTAAATCTCAACACTTTGGTTCTCATCACCTGCTTCAGTCCGCTGCTGCTCTCATAATCCAACGGGCATCTCATGAACTAAGCAAATAATTTGCCATATCCCGATAACAAAATCTTGCAAAGTTGTCTATAAAGTGGGGAGGGGCTTTAAAGTTACCACCACAAAATGAATGCTTGAATCCAGTAAAATGCCAATGCTAAACTTATCACTTATCACACATCCTCTACTGAGTGTTCAGTTTAATCATCCCTCAAAAGACCTCAGTAATGCTGAGATCAATAACTGATCATCACATTGATTTATCAGTCTGCTCAGGCTTTAGCAGAGCTCAGTAACACTGAGATTAATAAGTGACTCACCACATTAATTTATCAGTCTACTCAGGCTTTAGTGGAACTCAATAACACTGAGATTAATAACTGATCAATACATTGATTTATCAGTCTACTCAGGCTGTAGTAGAACTCAGTAACACTGAGATTAATAACTGATCAATACATTGATTTATCGGTCTACTCAGGCTTTGCAGAGCTCAGTAACACTGAGATTAATAACTGATTAATACATTGATTTATCAGTCTACTCAGGCTGTAGTAGAACTCAGTAACACTGAGATTAATAATTGATGATCACATTGATTTATCGGTCTACTCAGGCTTTAGCAGAGCTCAGTAACACTGGGACTTGATCATAACACTTCATATGCGAGCCAGTAAGTCCGCAATATTTTTATTAGTCAAAGATGTTTTTATCGTGTGTAAATGATATTTCTTTAATTGCAGCAGTGGTACATAATTTTTTGGTATCAAGAAAGCTGCACTTGTGCTGTCCATTTTATCTCAGCACAGCCGTGTTTTTGGAGAGGTGTGAACTGTTTTCACAAACATTGCTCACTAGCAGCTCAACACAGACAGCCAACAGTGTCCTAAATAATTTGAAAACAGAGTTAAGTGGAAAAATATTTAGCTTGATTGTTTGAATTGCAAATATCTAAGAGGATTTCCATTCTGCTCATGAAATGACCACTAGGGGGGGCTGCAGAAATGTAGCAGTTCCCAAACTGGACATGGAGTACCCCTGTCCTACACATTTTAGGGTTTCAACACTGATGTTTCAAGTCAAGAAAGGCTTCCTAATTAGCTGATTATTTTGTTCCACTTTTGTTTAAGCAGGGAAACATCGAAATACGGAGAGCACGCTATCAAACCTTTCCATTCTGCAAAAGTTCTTCAAGCTTTAAAGGGTTCCTCTCACTCTCCCTCCCTCACTCTCTCCTGTTTCCTCTGTGACATCACTTAAAAACCCTTTTTGGCACCTTTATCACTGCAGAAGGGCGCTCCAGCACCAGGGTTGGGAACCACTGAGTTAATGGATGCTGACTGAACACCTAGCAGTGTCCACTCTTCTTTAGACCCACACTGCTTGCCTCACACCTGTGTCGCATCTAGATATCGGCGTGGCTCAGTTACCTGCGCTGGTTCAGGTGCACTACTTCAGGTGTGCCATCGTTCAGTTCAGGTTCAGCAGCGTCCCACCTCAAACAATTTAGCCCTTGTTTACTAGAGCGCGACAAATCGGATCCTGAAGATTCTAAGGGATTATACAGATTGGAGGTGGATAGAGTGCTTTCGTGGACAAAGGGTCTTGTGATTCGGGGTATTCTGTTACCTCCCCGTCTAATTAAGAAGCCATCGAGAACCTGGACAGAAGGCAAAGATGGAGAAGTTCCATCGGTTGAAAACCCTCCGCCGAAGAGCCATTAGAAACTGACCATGATAACCCCTGAATGGGATCTGCCATGTACTGTGTGTTCCTTGCTGGACGTGCCAGCCGCTGGTGTTCGCTTGCAAGCGCTTGGTGTGGTTGCTGCTTGAGATTCGTGCCACAACCCCATTATTCTCTACGGTTTCACTTTGCGAAATTCTGCACGCAGGAAGCCGCCATTCTTGACTCTTCCACCAACTTCTGGACGCCTGGCCAGTTTAAAGAGAGCAGAACTTGATAGCTCATTGTGAACTAGCTGGCGTGAGTAGATGGAACTCGTTTAGCGTATTTATGTGCAAATGTTTTCTTTAATCAGTAAGATGCAAACAAAGTTATTCAGAAGAGTTTGATGTGAAATGGGCCACTAAAGAGAACTTAGTGAGTAAGAATTGTTCACAGTGGTGGCGATAGGAACCAGACGTCTGAAGCATTTAATGCCTCTAAAAGCTCTTTCACGGAAAGCGATTACATGAAATTGGTTACAAATGTGGTGCCTGGTGTCTTAAACGCTGTTTTACAGTAGTTTTCGCATAAGGTTTTGGGTTCGGACATATATTTTAAGCCCATTCATGGTGGAGAGGTACATGTCGGGCACTGAAGGGCAAAATAGTGCCCAAAGAAAAGCTATTTTGGACAGTAAATAAAATGGGTATATTTGCGTTGTAGGTATTGTGACCTCCTGGTTCCTGTCACCACCACTGTAAAGACATTTTTGTCGGTTAAGTTCTTCTACAATGAACCATGTCACATCAAACCACTCTACATCTGACCTTGTCTACATTTCAGTGACAAAATTATGTGAAAATGTTGCCCTTTAAGCTACTGTTCTAATAGCAATCCACAGCAGTAGTTAATGCAACATTAATATTATTCTGTTACTGTATTACAATAACATTAATACAACATTGTGTTACAATATTAGTCCCAGTTTATTTTTATACAAAGTTATAACACTTCTTTTGTCATTTTTACAGCAAAGTATATGTGCCTTCCCTTGTTGATTTAAAGCTACTGAAATGTTATGAAACCAAAAACAAACAAACAAACAAAAACAATAACGACATGAAATCAGAATACCAATACAAACACATGTCAGATTTGTCATGTTGATTGTTATTTTAAATGGCTTTAGAGATCATTAAAGGCAAAATCCAATTATACAATCGTATGCAAAAGTTTAGGCGCCCCGGTCACATTATGTTTTATGAAAACAAGCACACACACAGAGGACACACTTCCAAACGTTTTGATTACTGTTTATTTGCTGGATTTAACATATCGAAAAAACATAAAATGTGGCCCGTGCAAAAGTTATGGCACATTTTACGTTTTCTGTTCTATGTAAAACATTTGCAGAAAAACGCCATATTTAAGCTGGTCCCCTGTAAAGAAACTTATGCTCAATCAACAAAACGTGACTTGACCTGGGGCGTACAAACTTTTGCACACAACCGTATTTGTGCTTTAAATCCCATAGTGTGTCAATCAAATCATTCTGATAAGTGCTACTAAAATATCGACAAAGTGTCAGAAAAAAATTAAGAAGAAAAACAAAAGCTGTAGGTTTTTCATGTACATTTGTAGTCAGTTTGATCAGTGTGAGCTTCTACCGGTGATTGATTATCCTAATTTC
>JAILXH010286868.1:23295-36606 GCA_023558415.1 Piaractus mesopotamicus | reverse complement strand
TATATATATATATATATATATATATATATTTATATATATATGTATATGAAGAGTTCTGTTAACATGCAGGATATGTGCTTTCCAAGTGTGGGAATAAGATGTGGCTATGTGATTTTTATGCACATCAGTGAGAGCGTGAGTCACTAATCACCCGGATCTTAGCAAAGCTAAGCACCTGATCTCAAGGATGGTGTCTTGCTAAGCTGGAATCCCCAGGCTCTGTATGATAAGTACACCAGTCAGCACCAAGCTTGCCATGTTTTACAACAGCATTATTGAAGTGCTACATATATGGCCAATAGCAGACCTCCCCCTGAGCACTCGGAACGAAGCGGGATTAACATGAAACAATTAGAACAATTGATCTATTTATGCTCCACCCACAAGCATGTTCTTTTGTAGATGTGTACCCTTGTGAGGTGGAACAAAAAATCGGACAAAAACGGGACAAAAATCAAGGTTGAATAAGCTGTACAGGACCAAAAAAATCAAGATTGAACAAGCTTTGTGGGACAAACTGAGGTTGAACAAGCTTTGTGGGACTAAATTCGAAATTGAACATGCTTTGTGAGACAAAAAATGAGGGTGAACAAGCTTTACGGGACAAAATTGAAACGTTATGACAAATTATAGCGCACTACTAGGCTAAGCTAGCTACGTCTTCAGCGCTAACTACTGTAGAATGGCTGAAGTGGTCACCAACCCTGCTCCTGGAGATCTACCTTCTTGCAGACGTCAGTCCTAATTGATCTAATCTGATCCATCTATTTATTGCCTTCAAAAGTCCTTGATTACATTTAGGACGAGACTACAGGAAGGTAAACGTTCAGGAGGAGGGTTGGCAACATTTTCTTTCCCGGCAACATTTTCCTCATCATATTTGCCAGATGTGCAGACATCATGACAAAAACAGACAGAGCCACAATATGTTGCCTTAAGCAACAGCCTGCCAATAAAGTCAAACTACTTGGTGACAGCAATGGAGGCGGAAATCCATAATCCCAATGAATGGTAAGCAACACAATGTCCCTATAAAGAAATGATTTAATCAAAGATAATTGCTGTAGCTGGAAGGCAGGGTGAGGTCACACCACAAAAAAATGAGCAAGTTATATGCTACAATTCCTCATTATTTTGTCTTTCTGTAAAGCCTCAACAGTAGCTGCGAAAGAATGTATTTGTGGGTGGAGCATGGATAGGTCAATTATTAGGACAAGGCCTGCATCATGTGTGAACTGACACTTTTTCTCTCTAGAGTTTGACTTAAGAGCTTGAACTCTCTTCCCACTTTACAAACTGCATGCTTTGGCACAAAATACAATATTCGATTGGCAGGAAAGATGCTGTGTTAGTCACAACCAGAACTAATACCCATAATGCCAATCCTGAAAACACATGGATCAGCCAACTGGGAGTTGAGATTTTGCTATCGAATTGATTATCGTCGACGTCTACAGTGAGCCAAAGTGCCCAAGAACCCAGCCAAAAAGACCGGGTAGAGACTCAGTAGAGGTCTGCCAGTTTATAGTCATTCGATTATCTCTCTCTCTCTGTTTCTCCTCGGGAAAGCTATCCAAAACAATAACATAACTGAAGAAAAAGTATACAAAGACGAAAAAATATAAAGGTATATAGATATGTATGGGCTTATTCATAAAATGCAAAAGTAAAGAGAACTATATCAAGGCTGAAAAAGTCAAAACAATATTCAAATGCATCAAGAACAACAAGAAAGCATTAGCTTTTTTCTTTTTTTTTCCTTGCAGTGTTCTGGAGAAATGTGACTTTGAACCCGTTGACAGCTGACTGTTTCACGTTGGCTTCTGTAGGTTTGGCTGCTCCTTTATTTTCAATACAAACGCGATAGTATAAAAAAAGCGACTGCTGTTTTGTCTAGAAAGTCAGTTGTTTAAGTCTCGCGTCTTCCCTCTTTGCCCTTTGAAGACAGTTCCTGAGAAGAGGCGTGCATCTTTTAAGTCTCTGACTGAGTGTGTCTCTCATCGCTGACCGTGAGGCCTGAGTTATAGGCGGCTGAATTGATAAGGCTCTATGTTGGCCCTCTGCTGAGGGCAGATTGTTGTGAGTCGGGGGTCAAAAAAGGAGGCGGGCCAGGGGGGATTAAGGTGTTGAAGGGAGGCTTGTTGGTATGAGGTGTCATGTGTGTATGGACAGAGGCTTGCTCACTGGGCTCTCCCCCCATGGCTCTTTCTGGACATGTCCTGGACATTGGGTTCCTGACCACCCCAGGCCTCTCCATCACTGTCCGTCTCCCTCTCCTCCTCCACATCATCTTCATCGTCGTCTTCCTCCTCCGGCGACGGCTCGCTGCCGTTCTCGTTGGCCCAGCTGTCGTCCTCGTCCTCGCGCTCCGTCTTCATGGTCAGCAGCGGGGCCGGTGGGGTTGGTGGGGCAGGAGGTTCGGCTTTGCTCTCGCTAGCTTCAGGCTGCTCCTCGAACGCTTCGGGGTTCTCCAGCATCTCCCGGATGAGAGGGGGCATGGGCCCTGGAATCTCCATCTTCAGAGTGACCGCCCTCTCCGCTCCTGGAACAAACCCGATAAAAGCCATTTAAGGTGGGAGGATCATGAAATTTCATCATGAAATTTTGGCACATTGTGTCAAATTGAACATTGAAATTTGAACATTGTGTCAAATCTGACAGATTGGTGTTGAAAACAAGGGGCATATTTTAAAGTATCAGTAAAGGTAATTCCAAGTCTTTTTTAAGGCTATTTTACTCAACTACAGTCTTGTCACACACTACACTGTCAATAGAACCCTTTTAGGTTGGTAGGGTCTAATTTAAGCATCTAATCAGAAGTACTGGTATCAGAGCTGATCAAGCTTATTTTATTGGGTTTGTATCAGCTATTAGCCCAATGTAATTCAGATCCTTCATTAAGGCTTTTTTACCCCATTGTGATCCAATTATGTGACAGCTGTAGAGCAGACGTAAACAGACATTATTCACTTTTAAAAGTAAACAAGTGGTCTAAATGTCTGCAACGTGGAACTATTTTAAAGTGGAAAATGAAAACGGCACTACAGCCACTTGTAACATCTGCAATGCCAGTATTTAGACTGCAGCTATTTAAACTGCCAAAGCACGATAAAACTAGTCACCCATAGATTTTGACAGCGTGGTTATTACACACTGTAACAATAAAGCAGCACACTCAAGACTCTATAAAATGGCCACTTCCAATAAAAACGGTCTATAAAGCAGATTTTTATATTTTTAGCAGCCTGGCATATCTTAGCTAAATTAGAATGGTTTTGCAAACTTTAATGTACTTAAAGCGTGCACTGCGCGGCTATATTATCCATAGAAAAACAAACACCGGATCAGACCAAAAAACCATGGAGTTACTGAACAACTGAATAACTGGAATTCAGGGGCAGGACCATGCCTGAAACCCTTACTCCTACCAGTCGAATGCCCTATAAATTCCCATCTCAACTTTGTCACGAGAAATAGAAGGTATTCACAATCCCCACCAAGAACTCCAGCCAAAGTTCTCTTTTCCTCCCTCAGACAGTCTCCCCTCATACTACCACCATAAGTTGAAGGCACAGCCCAAACTCGCAAATTAATTCGACCTGGACTTCATTCGGATTGGAGACAAAAATACTTTGACACATCCTTAGTCTAGACTTAATAAACTGTGGCGAATGATCCAATAAATCAAACTAGATTACATTTTCCAAAAAACCATGTGATGGCTTTGTTATATTGAAGGGGCAGTGTTTGATGAAATGCCATCATCCTCCTACGAAGAGTTTTAAACAGCTACTGATGTTTGCTGCTACTTCACACAGTGCAGCGCTTGCATGCGCCTCCCCGCAGATTGCACTACCATGTAAATATAGCTGCTGTGTTAAAACATTTCTGAGAAACCAAGCCCAGCACAATCGCTCTGCACTAACCACAGAGGTATCTACTGCCCCATCAGAAGATCTACACACGATAGCAGAACATAAACAACAGAATGTGGTTATTTAATAACTTTTTGCTGTTCCCAAAATATTTGAAACATATGTAATTCAGCAAATTATTAGAATTACAACAGAAAATATACAAGAGAATGTTGTCCTGTCATTCACATAAAAGCTGATTGACCGGCAAGTGCTTAAGGTATAAAATGTATCGATTTACTTGTTCTTTCCAAAACACTCAAAGTACTGAATAAAACAAAGAAACCAAACGAAGTTGGAGTCCAGTTTATAATACTTTAAACTACAATAGGTAATTTGTTACTGCATATAAAATAACAAATGATTAAATATAACTGAATCCAAGCGACAAAATATAAAAGATAACTATTTATGTACAGCTGATCAGTTTGTATGAGTTGTTCCTGAAACACTTCAATAGTGTCTAAATGGTTTTTAGCTTATAAACAGGTTTATATGGATTTGGCCATTTCTTTTGGCCATTGGACTGAACATCTGTGTGGACACTGCAGCTGGACTGACCTTTGGTGCTGATGCCTCGCAAGTCAGTTATCTTCATCAGCATGCGGGGGAACATGTGGGGCTTGTTGGGCCGGCGGCGACGGGCATAAATTTTCAGCGCCTCCAGCAACGGTTCCTGCAGACGGTCTACGCGCTGAGGCTCCTCCAGATCCATACGGTCTGCACAGAGACAGGGAGAGCATTAACATACTGCAGAGTTCTTGGTTATTCTTGACTGCTTAATTAAAAAAAAATAATGATTGATTAAAATGCATCCTTCTCAAAAATCTGGCAATTAGTTAGCAATTTGTTGATTATCCATATTTTGAATCCTCTTATAGGTCTTTCTCAGTAAGAAACAGACAGATCAATTTATTTAATCAATTTATATGGTTTATATATAAATATACATATATTTTCTTTTTAAAGGCCTCCTGATTCATCTTTTCCAGAGTATTTTGGAATCTTTGAAAGGCTATGCAATATGACCACTTTTAATTACATTAAATTTATTAATGCATTAAAACCAAAAGGTGCCTAAAATATCCACTAGAACTCTACCATATAATGGTGTTACTGGACGAATGAGAAAAGGCTATTGAAGGAACCTCTAACTAACTTACTGGATTCCATCAAGAACCACACTTTAGCTCCTTTTCGTTGAGTAAGCCCTCAAGACCCTTTGGTCTAGTTACTAGGCCTAAAGGGGTTATTTTAAGAACCCTAGACATTGGGTATGGATTTTTTTTCAAAGTCCTCTTGAATTCTAGTAGATTCCTTAAGTAACCAAATAAAGTACAAAGTTGATCAGTCATGTTTTAGTCCAAAACAGAAACTAAAACTTCAATATATAAATATAAGATATATAGTAGTTGACCTCAAAGCCTGAAATAACCATCTACCTGTAAATAACCAGTTCCAGAGCATCCAAAAGGATTGCGGACCATGCTGGATAAAACAGTTCCTGAAGGAAACTGCCATTTTCAAAAAGGTTCCTCAAGGCTCCCTAAAGGGTTCCACTATGTTAGTGTGGCAAGCTGAGGAACTCCAAAGGGTGCCTCAAGTATCCTTTAATTTGTACAGTGATGGCCAAAATTAATTACAAACATTACTAATATAATCAGTATTGATTTCTTTAATTTACTGTGCTCATCTTTGCCTTGAACACCAGCTCTAAATATGTTTTTGGCAAAAGTCAGCATCTGGCATGGCAAGTCAAAGAACTTCGTTGTTACTTTTTTGTGTTATTTTGTGGGAGCAATGGGAATTACTGACAACTAGTGGTAATGAGAGGTACTGCAGAATTAACAAGTAGTCTGTTCACAGCAAAATTCAGGAAAAGTACAGAGCATATTTTGTGTGTTTTAAATATATAGCACGGTTTAACATACACACAACTACTAATGTTACTATTAGATCTTTGGTTACAGTAATGTTGGAAAATAAATAAGGATGTTATCAAAATATAAGCGTTTTCCAAAATTGTCAACGTGTGGTCATCACTGTTGACAGTTTTGCACAGTGGCTGCTTTGACGCCACCGGAGAGCTGCATCCGAAGCATCCTTTCCTCCAGGCTTTTCTTGAATCTGCCTGATCTGTGGCCCATGGCCTCATGAAATATCTTACGAGAGCTGACTAGCATGTGGAGCCACAAGGCTATCAGGCAAACTTAAGAAAGCAAAGAAGAACAGAAGTTTCATTGAACTTTTCGAATGCAGCCTTGAACAATCAAATCGGACGTATGCTTGTCTTCACGGACAGTTGTTTGGTAAAACAGGACGAACAGTTATTGATGCGTTAATTATGGACATTTTCCTTTTCTGGGTTAATTTTGGAACGGAACAATTTTGGAAAGAAACAAATGTGTGTGGTTTTTCAAACATCTGAAAGACTGGAGTGCTGATGATTGATGACATCACAGCATCACAACAGGGGATTAATGCTTTAGCATTATTCTCAAGGTAGCACTTTTGTTCCTTCGGTTAAGCTGGTTCACAAAGAAAAATGACAATATCTAAACATCAGGTTCAAGAAGCTATATTGAAAGCTAGTAAAGAAAACACGCTCTATTAAAACATTCTGACAAGCATCATGTCTCCAAACTTTGGCAGGGCAGAGTATCTAAACCAGCAACTACATGTTTTAGTCCTTTGTGAATGACACTAAACCCCTGCTGTTCCTACTAGGTCCTACCAGCAGAGTGCAGCACTGTCACAATATTAAAACAAGGTGCAGTACCTCCACAGATCAGACAGATGGCGCTGAGGAGGCCTGTCTCCGTGTCATCCATCTCCAGTGGCAGCAGCTGCCCGGCGAAGGCGAACACCAGGTCAGTGAGCGGGCCAAAGCCTGCGTTATGCATCTGTGTGCGGTTCAAGGTGAGCCCGTCTGAGAACGTCATGGTGTCCTGCTCCGGTGTGTAACGCGTGCAGATCCGCAGCATCTGACACAGTCATAACAGTCGACAGTTATGAAAAGGTTTCGGAGTCGCAGGTCGCTGTCATATCAAAACCTCATTTGAAACATTTCATAACAAATGGGTGAACAGAAATGGTCCAAAATTACTCAGAATAAAATCTTAACGTACACTTTAGGTACTTTTTTTTCTTTTTTCTTTTTCTGTTTTGGCCGAACAATATTTCATCAAGTTGTACATCATTAAATTAAAAGTACTGCTGGTGGTGGAATTTAATAAATCCATGCAATGATTGGAGCTGTAAGAAGCAGAGGAGGAACAAAACCCCGTATTCCTCTAACCAGCTCACATCACTAACTTACATATTACGTTATATAGTGATTTATAAGCAAAAACACACATTCCCTGAGCCGTGCCATAAACAATTTTCTTTTGTACAAGACTTTTGCACAGTACTCTATATTTGTGTTTTACATGCTATTTCATTACTTAATTACAACAATTAGCACTGTGGCTTTAACAGCCAAGTTTCAAGTTACCAGGATGTCCAGGCAGGCAGATTTGAGGAGGGTGATCTGGTCAGCGATGGTGAGGGTTGTGAAGCCAGGGAGGCGCTTAGCAAACTCCACAATCTTGATGATGCACTTGGTGGAAAGCTCACTGAACTTGTCCCACAACCCCAGATCCAGCTGCACACGGTGATCTGAGCTGGAATTCTGACAGAGAGAGTGAGAGAGTGAGCGAGTGAGTGAGAGAGAGAGAGAGAGAGAGAGAGAGAGAGAGATGAGGAGCAGCTGAGTGAGTGTTCAAAAGCCCAAGAGACACATTTGTATGCACATAAGCTGTAATGCAGTTTCATTCAGGTGCGTGATAAGGCCTGCTAAATTTAGGGCCAAAGTAGTGCTAATATTACTGCATGCATAAAGCTATAAAGCTTTTCTCACTGCCTCGCTGCACTGCAAACCCTTGTAAAAAATGATTTAGTCCTAGTTAGAGACAGTTAAGACGAGCGTCTAAAAGCAGGTTATCGTGCTCAAACTACCCAAACATTAGAGTACCTCAGAGTAGGAAACGCACAGCTAGCAATATGACTTACAAAACCGCGGCTTTTTTCTGTTAAAGCCTTATTAAACAAAATAACCCCGAAACAAAAGTTATAGCAGTTACAATGATGTGAAATTAGACCACGTAAAAAAAAATGTAATTCTAAAAATGTAAAAAAAATAATAATAATAATAAAAAAAATGTAATACTCAGCTAGCCAGCTTGTTATCATGTGACCTGTGATACTTTATTCTGCTGCATTACAAGAAATTCTGTGATATTTTGGTTTGTTCTAGAATTAAATCACTTGGCAAGCCTGGTAATTGTAAAACTGATGCTAACATTAGGCTATAGGTGGCTATTCCTGGTAGAAAAAGCAGCATATGTTGAGGTTTGGATGCTGGTATGCTGGTCAACCAGTATGTTCATGCTAGGTGACCAGCACGAAACCAGCACCAGAGCACCATAAACCAGCTTAGACCAGCACGGAATTCATGCTGGTCTTTGCTAATCTTTTCAGGAGGACCATTATTGTGTGAACGGCTTTACTTCACTTTGCGATATACTGCATTACAAGTAATCCAGTGATGTTTAGGTTTGTTACACAATCGATCAGATTCTTTTTTGTCGAGCATTTTCTGCTGATACTACTGGGTATCATATATGTGGCATCTCTAATTCTAGTGAGTTCCAAGTGTGCACATTTGCATATGGGAGTGCACACGTGACTATTTGCTGTGGGGTTTAACTCACTGTGGTGTATTTTCCCAGCTGGCACAGTGAGGGGCAGGTCTCCTGGTGGGCTTTGCTCACTTTGTTCACCAACTCCTCCAGTTCTCCGCTCAGCTCGTAGCTTTCCACCGGCACCACCTCCTCCTTCACGTCCTTCCTCTTCTTATTGCGGTCGTTCCGCACAGCTAAGGGTCATATACAGACAGTCGAGTCAACACCTCTGCCATGAATCAGGCCCACCGCACCATTGCCAAGCTATTATCTTAGCGGCTGGAATGCTCTCTGGTGAATGTTTGCTAAAGGACAAGCCAGAAAAATGTCCTAAAATGAGTCATTCTTGGAGAGATAGTTTGGCAAAAAAAAGCTTACAGTATTTTCCCCTAACCTCAAATGAAGCTGATCAGCCAAGAAATGTTTTGTGTCCAAACTTTGCCTCTTTTGATTTACACTGGAGCTACAAGGCTAAATTAGCTGACAAGTAACCAAAGCTTATAATATGCTAATTAGCATTGTGCACAACTGTGTGTGAATCATCACACATTTTGATTCAACTGCATCAAGTTCTTAAATAATCTCATAGACTTGCTAATGCGGTTTTTGACACCGTATAACGTACTGTTGCTTTTCAGAATGGACAAAAGTACGTAGCATAGCTGAAAACAGTAGCGGCCCTCATGAAGCTTGTATTCTGTTCACGCTGAGCGGGATGCTAATTGGAGAGGCATACGCTTGTGACTATTGTGTCCATTCGATTTCTCACCAAACTCTTCCTTTAACAGCTGAGACAGGATCAGCCGTACAAACCCAGGGCCTAACCGTGAAGCAGAAATCAACAGCGTAGGTGGAAACTGATCTGGGAACAGCTTGTCGTGATGTATGTCTGACCCGGAGGATCACATGTCCACATTGCCAGGCATGTCCCTCTTTACCCGTCCCCCCCTCCCTCCTCCCTCCCATTCTTTCCTTCCTCTCAGGATATCCAGTAATAGCAAAGGCACAATGTGATCCCGGTCTCTACACACATCCCGCACATATAAACACACACATACATGTCCCCGCGGACACATAGAGGGCCAGTGTGCCACTCTCCTGGTGAGATCACTGCCGTGACCCTGGCAAGTGAACAAACACATGGCCAGCCTGCAGCCTTTCAACTTGGCGCTATTGTCTTTGCCATGCCACAAATCTGTTAATGCCAGGGTCATAAAGACGCTTTAGGAAGGGCTACCAATGAATAAAAAAAATAAAATCACACCAAATGCTGACTGATTGATGTAAGCAGGGAGGGACTCACTTAAAAAGTGAAAAGCGTTGGGATAATGCTGCTTAATACTGTGACTTTCCCATGGTTTCTCCCTTTTTTCCTTTACTTCTCAGTGGATCACATATTCAACACAACATGCCCATAAACGCTTTAGGAGACCACAAGGATTTGCATATGCCCACTTAAAAATGTGTAGCTTTTTAATTTGGCTACTACTACCGCTGTACAGCTGTGCGCAGACATTTGAACATCCCTGGTCAAATTACACACTTTGTTGAAGCAAGTTAACCCATCCTTGCAGGAAATAAACTTAAATACGGCATTTTGCTGCAATGTATTGGAAAAAGACAAAACATAAAATAAAAATGTGCCAAAACTTTTGCACAGGCCATGTTTTACATTTTTCCTCCCAATCTGTTAAATTCAGCTGCAGTAATTGTGCATTAAAATGCGCAGATGTGCGTTCTATGTAGACGATGTGTTAACCTTTTTTTTTTTTACTTAGAAAATCAACAAAACGTAATTTTACCCGAGTGCCCAAACTTTTGCATACGACTATATGTCAAATACTGATACAACAAAGAGAAGTTCTGAATTAACATTGACACTTATCCACGCTCCACCCACAAAGGCATTCTTAGTACTGCTCTGTGAGCTACATTATTAGGGTATTAAGTGCACTCAGTTTAGTTAAACTACATGAATTATTCATGTTGGGCAGCTACAACGTTTCTTTAGTCTCCATGCATAACAATAAAATGCTAAATTACCCAGCTAGACCATCTAGGCAGGCCTGAAATGACCACAACATGGAATGTGCCACCATGTTAATGTTAGCCTGGGTACATGACAAAAAACAACATCCGCTATGTTCTATTAATGTGACCTTCCACACAACCATTTAAGAGTAATAATGCACTCTAAATGTAAATATTTTGACAATATTACAATTTCTTTATGGGTTCAGTTGGACTTTAACGTTCTGTAAAGCTCAGCTAACCTCGCAACAGTAGTTACAAAAGAATGCATTTGTGGGAGAAGCATGAATAGATGAATTCTGTTCAGTTTTATGCACATTTTAATGAATTATGACTGTTTATTTGCTGTATTTAACATATTGGGAAAAAAATTAAATATAAAATGTGGCCTGTGCAAAAGTTGTGGCACAAGTTATATTTTATGTATTTTGTTTGTTTTTTTTGCAATATGTTAAACACAAATAAACAGAAACTGTGCAACAAAATTTGCTGAAAAATGCCCAAATTACATTTGTTCCCTTTAACGTACTTTCACTTCAACAAAATCAACAAAACCTGTCATTCAGAGGGTGTTCAAACTTCATGTGTACTGTACATCTATGGAAATAAAACTCTGAACTGAGATCAAATCCTTAAGGTGCGAGTCACAGACAATACAACAAACTAAAAAAAGGTTGGATGTTTGAGAGCCCTTAAGTATCTTAATGTCCACCATAATTTCAAAGTTCTACAGGAAAAAAAAGCTCTTTTTTGCAATACCAGCAGTCAACTTGTATGTATGTGTGCTTGCATGAGCCCTCATGGATTAATATTAATATTAGCCTGATAGTAGCTCATATTTTCACCAGCCTTGTTGGCCATAACTAAATTTGTCCCATAATAAACACTAATAGAAAACTGAATATAATATTACATGAAAAGCGTTCAGGATACACTTGAAGTGAAATTACTTAATGAAAGTGACACTAATTGGTGGTCGACGTTCATGGGTCTTTAGGTATGCTGTCTGCAAGCTTGCTTGCTCTCTATTTCTGTATGGATCTGCGCTCTAGTCTTCATGGCTCAATTTCAGAGTGTGTGTGTCAGTACGTCTGTCTGTGGGCGCTGTGCCAGACGGCCCACATGCCAGCCACCCGCCTCACCTTCCTTGGACATGCCAACCTCGAAGCACTTCTGCAGGCGGCAGTACTGGCAGCGGTTGCGCGTGACCTTGTTGATCTGGCAGTTCTTGTCGCGGTGGCAGGTGTACACCATGTTCTTCTGGATGCTGCGCCTAAAGAAGCCCTGTGGCCAGGCAAGAGAGAGAGAGAGAGAGAGAGAGAGAGAGAGAGAAAGAGAGAGAGAGAGACAGAAAGAGAGAGGGAAAGAGAGAGAGAACATTGTAGCAACAGACTCTGACCACTTCCCCCCCCATTCTTATCTACGCTCCTAGTCTCTTTTCATTAGCAGCTTCATGAGTGGAAGAACAAATGTGCGCTTGTCGCTTTGTTGTCAGGACACTGCTGTTCAAACTTGCTGAACCAAAACTTTTTCAAACTGTTCTAGACCTGTACGTACTCGTAGGGGTGGGCAATATCACATTGTGTCATCATTGTCATGATAAGCCTTTCTGAGCATTTTGTGGTTATTGTCAGCTCTTCTAAAACACTGTATGTATCATAAAAAGACAGCTTTGGAACAATTATACAGAGAAGTAAACCATAAAAACCAGCCTACCGCATTTACATAAACTGAATAGTAACCAAGGGCATAGCCAAAGGGGGTGGGGGGGGTGTTGAGGTGTATAGGGCCAACCGAATTATAGAAAGTGAGACAGTCCACCAATAAATCAATCGCTGTAGAAAATCTGTCTTACTTATCCTGTGTGAATAGTTAAGACGTACGGTTAAAATCTGCTTACCAAGAGTCTGAAAACACTGACTTTAAATCAGCGTATCGCACTGTGATAGGCTGATTTGTATGCTAGCAAAAACGTTAACATTAAGCTTGTTGCTTAAATGGGCTTTCTACACTCGTTCTATATAGAACATAACCACTCAAAGAACCTTTCTGAGAAGGATACTATATAGCACCCAAAAGGGTTCTTCTATTGTTACAAGCTTAACACCGTAACAACAGAAGAGGCCTTCTGATTGCTATAGAGAACCATTTTCAAAAAAGGTTCTTTGTAGGTCCATCTACAGTATATTCTCCATCAATCTGAAGAGCGCTTTCATGATGCAAAGAACCCTTTAAGCATGCAAAGGGTTCTTTAAGTGGTCATGTTTCTATATAGAACGATTTTCTTTACTAAAGAACCCTTGAAGCACCATCTTTTTTTAAGAGTGTCCATCAGGAAAACATAGTAAGTATCTGAACAAATCTCTACATCAATATACAGCATATCTGTGCTGTTATATGTTGTGGCTAATGTAGATCATATGAAGATTGTAACAATGTTCAGCAGATACTAGAAATGCTGCGGAGACTGAAACGTTGTTCATAGAACAAACAAAAACAGGAACAAAAACACTTGTTATGAGTGTTGTGAGTGAAAGTGAAAACTATATTTAAAAATATTTTCATCACTGAATAACATTATTTTGTTAACTTTCATAGAATTACGTTTCATGACCACATTAATCCATTGCCCAGTTCACTCA
>JAILXH010286843.1:8064-22627 GCA_023558415.1 Piaractus mesopotamicus | reverse complement strand
AAAGAAAGAACCTATTTCTCCCTTTTACATTCCTGTTTTCCTTCTTTTGATCTAGTTAATAGCCAGCAAATAGAAAATGACCAAAAGCTTCACAAAAGAATCTTGCCTGAAACTAGTCTTTAAAATGTTACTCGTCATGTTTTGAAGTATTCTAAAGCTCTCAACACCAAAACAAGGTAATTAAAGTATGGAATCTCCTTGCATTTAGCCATATTTAATAGCTGGGGTCCCTTGACACTCCAAACACGTGTACAATTTGCTGTAGAGGACTTCTGAACTATGTCATCAAGCTGTGTTTATTAGCAGCAGTCCTCATGAAATAAGGAAGTCATGAAGTATGCTTTTTTTATATCCTTTAAAGAGGGTCCGCTCTCTACACGGGGACCTGAGGGCCGGAAGTCAGCACAGTTTGATTATTTCTCTGCTCTAACATTACAACAAACCTGACAATTAAATGATGAGCTGGATCACGTACGCTTGAGCGGGAAAGTCATAAAACTGCGCAGGAATCCGGCCCTCAAGGTCCAGCAGTTCCCCACCCCAGGCTCTAAAACAACGCGAGGGATACGAAACACATACCTGAAGTAAAGACGGGAGTTTGGCTAAGTATCAAATTACTGCAGTTAGTCCTAAAACTTGTTCTGATAGCGAATTTTGTTCAACTAGCTAGCTAGCTAACCTAGTTAACTTAGCAACAGTAACTACGTAAACAAGCAGATTTCGCTGATGAGTATAAGCTTTTTAACAGTATGTTGCATTAAGGCAAAGTGACTCTTACCTGAGGTAAAATCTTAAACCTTTACACGCCACCTCGCAGAGGTCTGACCTGCTTTTAAGCAACAAATGCCTTTCTGGTTACGGAGAGCGCCGAAGTTCAACAGCCAGTCTAAAAAAAAGCGTGTTGACATTCCACAGGTCTGAGAACGACCACTTTCCCGCAATGTCATCACCGACCGGCTAACCTGCTAGCTAACGGTTGCTGGCTACGTATGCTACAGGGACGACCGGAAAAAATAAGGCTAAAACCGCAGCCCAAGCATACAAACAACACAAATTCGCTCTCGAACCACAGACACACGACTAAACATCCAAACACAGTTATTGGTAAAAGCTACAGAGCGACCTGTGAGAGGACAAAGCAGTCTCAATCCAGCTAACGTGTCCAGCTAGGCGGTAAACTAGCGTTCAAATGTACGTACTCTAGCTAGCGTTAACCTACCGGTTCCCTTTTTCCTAAGCGGGTAGAAAACAGTCTCTCCCTCAGTACTCTTTTATATTGCCATGTCTGTCTGTATCGGATAATGAGGCCATGTGTTTACCTGCAGTGTACAGAGCAAAGCAGTAGCTCGGAGCCCAGGAGCAGAACTAATCCTCCTGACTTCGTGTAGTTCTGAGGATTTAAGAGGAGTTCAGTAGTGACGGGCGGCGCGGTGACGTAGTTCACTGAGCTTCCTGAAGCTACATTTAAACTGCTTATGTATGTAAATGTTAACTGTACACTTATAAACAAAATATGTGTCGATAATTTGAGAGTTCTACGAAATCAGTAGTGGATTGTGAGCTATACATTTCTTATAGCAAACCTCAATTCCAAAAAAATTGGCACAGAATGTGAAATGCTAATAAAAACAGAAAACAGTGATGTGGTAAACTTAGTGTGGCTTGTATAAAATTTAAACAGTACAAAAACTCAAAAATTAATGCTTTTCCTTTTCAGCTTCATTGTTTTTTTTTCACAATTTTGCAGCGTTTACCTCTGTATTACATCACTTTTCCTTTTAACAACACTTAAATATTGTTTGAGGACTTAAGACAGTTGACCCAGGTCTGAAAGCTAATTTTTTGGCGTTCTTCCAGTAAATTCACTTCTGAAAAATTAGTAATATTTGTTTTAGCCATTCTTCTGTTACATACTGTTATCAGTTGTGCAACTGTAGGGGGGCCTTCATCACAATATTTTGTGCTTGTTAATGCACAACACATTTTTAGTGGGAGAGAGGTATGGACTGTTTTATAAGCCAGTCTAGCACTTGTACGCTTTGATTACACAGCCCATGCCTTTGTAACATGCACAGAATGTGACTTATCTATGTCCCTAAAAAAGACGTTGTCCAGAAGCCAACACGTTTCTCCAAAATGTGTATATATCTTTCAGCAATAATTGGCCCTTCACAGATTTGCAAGCTACGCCTGCCATGACAGACCCTGGCTTTTGAACTTAACATTGGTAACACTCTGGATGGTCTTTTTCTTCTTTGGCCTGGGGAACACTTCCACTGTGCGTTAGTCCATTTCAGATGAGCTTGAGCCCAGAGAAATTGGCAGGGTTTCTGGACATACTGCTTCTGCTATACATATTACAATCTAAACAGCGTTTATTGACAAAAGTTTGTCAAAGTATGCCAGACCATGCTGTTTTTTAATTCAGTGCCGGAGAGACACAATTATCATGTGTGTTACATTCTGTTAATTCATAATTTGAACCACAATAATATTCCAATTTTAGGGCAGCCAGGTTACTTAATTTACTTAAGTCCAAATCAGTTTTTACAGTGTACATAAAAATCATTCAATTTCAGACCAGTGTCTGAAAAAATATACTGGTATATTTTATATATAAAAAGTATACAAAATATTTTTAGAGCCTTGCAGACCTCTAACAATATTTATCAGCACACAAAATGGCCAAGCAGAACCCTTCATTTCAGTGTGAATGACTATATAGCTTTAAAAAACTACAGAAAAATGCTTTTGTGTTAGCAGGAGATTTGAGAAGAGACCTGTAGAAGAGATTGATGTTAAGAGACAGGAAATGTGCAGAGGACTTTAATAATGTCATTATTGGGCAAACATCTGACACTTTTTTTTAATTTTCTGTTGTTTTTTTAATTGTCTGTTCTCTATGTTTTCATTCTTTTTTCTTTTGCTTTTTTATTATTTTGTTTCTTGGACACTCCAATCAACATTGCTGGATCAGTGCACATTTTGTTGATCTGTAAAATCTTACTTAAAAAAAAAAAAAGTCTGGAGGGACAAAATCTCAAAACAATTCTATATTGAATTAAGTCCCAGATCTTTACGTACCCAACCAACACCTCTGCTTCTTACCCCAGGTTCCCATATGGGACATCTTGCCCCAAATGTGTGTAGGTTTATGTAGGTTCATCATCCTGTAAGTGATAAACTCTTGCATACATATGATTTAGCTTTACAGTAAATAGACATTGTTCTTAAGAGGGGCGTTTTCCCCTATTATGCTTTGAATGCAGGTGAGTCTACAAAACCCATCTTGTACATTTTGTTCCTGGTTAAGTCTTCTGATGATTTTAAACTGAAATGTTTGTATATTTGTAATTTTAGTCATTGAAAATGAAGTTGAAGTTGTTATTGTGAGAAATGGTCTGCTCATTTTCCTGTTCTGCAGTTGGACTGACGTGATTGTGTTATACTGAGTGAGCGGTTTCTATCATTTGGACAGCAATTTTTTAAGGGTATCTACTTGTTGAATTTCTTCTACTAATAAGCAGATTGTTGTGTTTTATGTTGAGTTTGGAGCTGATGACGGATTTGAACTGGAGAGGTAGGAGGTTTCTGTTAAAGCTGTGCTTCTGCAGTGATTTTTGAACTGTTAGAAATCCGTTATTTGTGAATATGTGCTGTAAAAGTGTTCTTCCTTTCTGTTTGCAGGTGTTGAAAATGGCAGGTGTTTTCTGCAGTGGGTGGTCCAGGTTCTGTTAGTTGGGTGTATTTACTTGTGAGATGTTGATTTTAACTCAATCTGCTGTCTGTATTTTTCCATATTCTTCCTCCCTGATTCAATCTGCCATCTTTCATTCTGTCCTCTGATTCAGTTTCACATGTTCTCCTTCCTTTCTGCTGCTTTTCTCCTTCTTTCCTCTCCTCTGTGCTTTTTCTCTCACTTTTCTACTTTAGGTGTCATTTTGCTAAAAGTGATATGATGTGAGGATTTTTAATTAATTAGGTCTAAGTGCAACATGATTTCACACAATAGCTTATGGGTGTAAAAGAATGGTATACACTTGTGTCAGTGCCTGCAGGATTCTCTACAACACACAGACACATCAATATGGCTAGCAGCCTGTGTACATACATAATTACACTTGTTATGAGATATTCTGTCTTAAACACACTGATAACTTTTACATGCCATATTAATCATGAGCATGATAAATGATCATAAAAAACTACAATGGCTTTAAAAGGTGTCTTTTTTACCTGACATGTTCAGCAAATTGGTGCAAAAATTAAAACCCCCTTTTTTGAAATAATTCATGAAAATTACAAACTACATATATCATTTTTACTTATACAACAGATAGTTCTGACCTTACAATCTGATTGGTTGAGAAGTGTTCTAACCGTGCTGATATTTGTGATAACAGCACGGCTCTTTCACACCAAAACTGTATCACACCGCTCTGCCAAGTAACAAGTGACGCAATGCTGGGGAACGACAAGCTTTATGCACAAACCTTAGTTGTTTTGTATTTGTGCCAATACAAAACGAGACATTGAATTAAATTGGTGATTTCAAGATAACATTTGGCCTGCAGCCTGTTTGGCCAGACTCTGAAGAAGACTGTGACTGCAGACGCACATCAAATTCTGAATGCGCCATCACCATGAAAACTGTTAGGTTGACTGCAGTGACGGCAGAACAACTGAACACACCAGAAAGAAACAGTACAATTCGGCCTCTCAGCTGACAATGAGGTGAGGAAACATGGGTTTGTGCAATTAGGAGGGACAAAAGAATAAACTTTGCTATATAGAGGAGAAATATCTTTGTGTTGGCATTTTACCGCTGTTGACTAATGTTACACTTAAAGTTGTTTGTGCTTTAAAGTTGGTGCTGTTCAGAGTCGCTTTCAGTGGAACAGTTCTCATGTTTCCCCTCAAAAACTGTTGGCAAGAATATTTGCACACTGAACAGAACCTCAGCAACACAGCTGGTTTGGCTTAAACCTAAAGTGTGCATTAGGTTTGGTAACAAGACAAAAGTACAAAATCAGGAGAGCAGTGGAAATGGACTGAGTGATAAGTGGGTCATCTGATTGAATTTTTAAAATGTTTAAAAATATTTAAATAAAATATTTAGAAATGATTTTTTGTTGATTTAATAAATGCCAGTAATTCCCAGTGCAAATCAGTTTCCCTCAAATCAGTAGCACCTTAATCATGAGTCCTTAAAGACCTTGCAGGATTTTTGCTTTTAAATTATGCCAAACTTATGTGATTATGTTTTACAGCCACTTCAGCAGACAGTTAACAGGCTCTAATTAGGCTTTAAGTGGAAATACTTGCTAAGGGTTAACTAAAAAACTGCAATATACAAAGTAAATAATGTGTTACAAGTATGTCTTACAAGCCTCAAATGTAAGTTTTCAAGCTAAAGTAGTTTTTTTTAGCCTGCCACAAGTAGTATTAAAGAAAGTTCATGTAGACTACCATTGACTTGGTGCTACTATTAGCTTGGCACTAGGGGAAATTATATTAGCAGTGATTAGGCAATGGTACTCAAAAAGGACCTCATTCACCAAATGTTTTTAGGAAGAAATTTCTTCTTAAAACCCACTTACACAGTTTTCACAAAGATTGTGACATTCACCAATGTAATTTGGAATTTGTTATAAAGTAAAAACAGAATCTACATACACTCAAGAGCACAAAGGTGTGGACAGTTCTGCGGTTTAAGAACACGTCATGAATCTCACACTGACTTTTCTTAAGACCTTTCTCAAGAACACATTTAAGAAAAAACTTAGGAAGATATTAGTGAATGAGGCCCAATGTTCATAAATTAAGATTATAATTAATTTTAAAAATAAATGAACAGAAGCGGTAAGAATCATGGTAGGCCAAAAATAAACAGTCAAAACAGTCCAAAATGTCTCACATTTATTCAGAAAACTACCAGACAAAAACCAGGTTAAAAGAAAGCTGAGCATTTATCTTGTACTCTACCTTTCAAATCTGCATGAGAATGAGGCCATAACCATATTACAACACTTTTACTATATTACGACACAAGTATGTGCTTTACTAATCTATTTACTAACTCTCTGCTGATGTCATCATGTTAGTGGCACACTAGGCTAGTTGGCAAGGCTTTAGGGTCATCAGTTCTTGTCAAGATAAACAATGATCATATGAAGTGGAGAGATAGGAACCATTCTCATTTAGAATAAGAATTCATGTCTCAATAGCAAAAAACATAAAAATAATCACACAGATGCATACATCAAACTACGAAAGAATACATCAATCATGAAGGAAATGAGTGAATCATAATACAAGATGAAAATTCCTTTAAAGCATACAGAAAACATCTCCTAAACTTTAAAAGGGAAGACAAAGTTGCACCATCAATGAGCATTAACATTTTGCAACAAGCATTAACTAGTTATCACGTAGGAATCAAAGAAGCAAAAAAGGGCTTCAAGAAGCCCAGCACAGTGTTAAATGTGTGTCAAAACATCCATCATTGCAATAAAAACACTATACTAGTTAAGATATACTACATTAGAAAGTGAACAACCTCTTATTTTCTGTGTGTATTAACCTCTTACACACAGAAAAGTTTCTGTGTGTATGTAAAGATTATTTTCACCTTATAAATGAAACATTTTGGAAACTGGGTTGGGGGGAATATGAATTACAAAACTTTCCACTGGATGTATGGGCTGTAGGTTTGACTTGGTGTTCAGCCCAGGAAATTATATGTAATTTTAAGCACATGCTATAAAACCAGAATAACAATAATAAGTGGTTTTCCCCTCAAAAACAGTTATCTGGACTTTTGAAATCTGCGCTGGAAGAAACATTCCCTACAGACTTTTACTCCTGGAATGTGTAATGGTTACACTCATTACTGCCTGTTTCAACCACTGCTCTTATGCATTTGTGTGTTATTACAGTCTTTGAATGTCTGAAACTCTTGCCACACTCTGAGCAGTGATATGGCTTCTCTCCTGTATGAATGAGCTGGTGTCGTTGGAGATTACTCTGTTGAGTAAAGCTCTTTCCACACTCTGAGCAGTGATATGGTTTCTCACTTGTGTGAGTGAGCTGGTGTTTTTTGAGAGTACTTTGTAGAGTAAAACTCTTCCCACACTCTGAGCAGTAATACGGCTTCTCTCCTCTGTGAATGCGCTGGTGTTGTTGGAGGGAACTATGTACAACAAAACTCTTTCCACACTCTGAGCAGTGATATGGTTTAACTCCTGTGTGAATGCGCTGGTGTTGTTGGAGATGACTCTGGCGATTAAAACTCTTCCCACACTCTGAGCAGTAATGTGGTTTCTCTCCTCTATGAATGCTCTGGTGTTGTTGGTAATTACTCTGTAGAGTAAAACTCTTCCCACATTCTGAGCAGTGATATGGCTTCTCTCCTCTGTGAATGCGCTGGTGTTGTTGGAGATGACTCTGACGACTAAAGTTTTTTCCACACTCTGAGCAGTGATACGGCTTCTCTCCTTTGTGAATGCGTTCGTGTTCTTGGAGATGACTCTGTCGATTAAAACTCTTCCCACATTCTGAGCAGTGATACTGCTTCTCTCCTGTGTGAATTCGCTGGTGTGTTTTGAGAGTACTCTGCTGATTAAAACTCTTCCCACACTCTGAGCAGTGATACGGCTTCTCTCCTGTGTGAATGCGCTGGTGTCGTTGGAGATGACTGTGATGATTAAAACTCTTTCCACACTCTGAACAGCAGTGAATTCTCTCTTTGCTGCATTTCTGTGTTTGTGTGCAAGATGTGTTGTTGTGGAGGTCACTAGATGATGTTTGCTGAGTGCTGGAGCTTCTTATGGACACCTCTTTTAGCAGATCTTGCCTCTTGGTGGAATGTTCTGATGTGTTTACAGAGGTACATATGAGCTGTATAGGAAAGTGGACCAAGACTTGGCACAGGGCATCATTCATTTCTGGAAGAAGAAAAGAAAAAGAGAAAATACACTAATAAAAAAAAATTGTGTATATTTTATATATATATATATATATATATATATATATACATACATACATAAGTGTGTATATATATATATATATATATACATATGTGTATATATATATATATATATACATATACACATATAGTTTTTGTTTAACTTACTCATATACTCATAATTTAATGTTCTATTGCATTAAGTGACCTCATGAAGAGTGACTAGGGCTGGACCAGAATATATGTCTATTTGGATATTTATTTGTTTTTTTTAATGTTGGGATTTGAATATGCTTTTTTTCTAGCTTTATTCTTAGTTCACTGAAAACAGTACCAAATACAGCAAGAAACACAGCCACTCAAGCGTTAACCACAGATATAAATACATATGTAAATATATCTATGATGCTAACAGCTAAAAACTTAAGCTGTGCCCAAAATCGTGCCCTATTCACTACATAGTGCACTATTTTGTAGGGGTGGGGGGGAAAAAATACATTCCTAGATGCATTGCGATGCGGACGATTCTGAGTCAATTCACAAATGTTAAAAATTGATTTTCTATATTTTACTTGATAACGTAATGTTGACGGAACGCAAAAGGTGGAACTTGGAACTGCAGCGCCCGGACAGTCTGTGGCGTGCACATAACAAAGACACAAACGGATGACAGAGAAATCCGACTGGTACCCTCTACATTGAAAGCTAGTGCAGGGGTCAGAAACCCAAATGTTAAAAAGAGCCATTTTGTCCTTTCAACAAAAGTCAAACCACCTTGGGAGCCACGACGTTTTATGGCCGCTTTACCACCTTGGTTGTAAATGTCTCAGTATGTGCTAATATCCTAGTGTAGGGTAAAAAATAATATATAATATAAACGAAAACACACACTTCCTTTTCTCTGTTTTAAGCTTTAGCTCCGCTATATCTGCTTTTCTCGCATCTCTGCCAGGAAACTTTTTCTCAAAAGTAGAACAGTTTCTTGTAAAATGTCTCTCAGTGTTAGACTTTTTACAAGGCTGAAGTCAGCTTCTCATTCGCAAGCTTTTTGTTTGAATTTTCCCGTTCCACCTCAAATGGTGCCTGAGGCGCTAGAATTTAAGGTGGAACTGGAAAATTCAAATGAGGAGCTGACTTCAGCTTCGCAACTTTTTAGTGTTTAACAGTTTCCCAATGCAGATTAAACATACCAGGAAATCAGCTGAATGCTTATAAATGCAAATAAGTCCATTCTTTCCAAATTATCAATGTTCGTCTGAATTCTTTCTCTTTGCTTTTTCTTTAGCTACTAGCTAGGCGAGACTGTTGTCTGTGTTGCTATGTGGCCATGCCAACCTTCAAGGTTAAAAGGTGGTAAATTAGCAGCGTTTAAGACCATTTATTGTTAAAACAGCATTAGACCGATCAGCAGAGCTTTATTTTACTGCAAAGGAGGATTATTTCATTTTCATGTATAAAATCTAATTCTGCCGTGAAGCCGCACCAGGACAGTAAAAGAGCCGCATGTTACCGACCCCTGAGCTAGCATATGGAACATTTTGGCTTCTATTAAGTTGAAAGGAAAAAGGACCTGGACAGGAGTCATACTATATGCCAGTTGTGTCACACTAAACTAAAATGTTTTGGAAAGATACAGAGTCTCGTCTCTATGATATTTTACTGACACAGTGATCCCCATACTTTACAACAAGACCAAAACCGAAGTTATGGAATCACTGAAGAAAACGAGTAGGATAAATGTAACGTGCGGCGTGGACATCCATTGCCATGAAATTTTATGTCACCGTAACTGTGCATTTTATCACAGATATGTAGCAGCTAACATCTCATGTGCTCCAAACAAGAGCAGTTGAATGACGGCCTTCCAGCTGACTTGGCACAACGCTTTTGTTTGTTTTATTAACAAAAGATATAGGAAGTACAGTCATTATGGATCATTACAAATACTTTGCTTTACAAGTACCAAGTTGTTACAGTAATGGAGCCTAGAGATTTCCACCCTACTACCATTTTTGGTGTGCCACCATGCTGTAGTGGCGACTGAAAACATCCAGAAGATCCAGTGCACTTAAATAATCCCACAATACACTGCAATAAGTAGTGTACAACCGATGTAACCTAGCGGATATGGAATACCCATAATGCTCTGCGTAGATTGGCTTGAAGATTTACAAGCAACTTTTCTGAAGAGGATTTCCTAGCCCAGCTACAATAGCGGCATCTCCACACACTTCTCTGAAGATGCGTTACAGACGTAATGAAGCTCTTCTGATGTTTGCAGTCAGACTCAAGTTATAGTTTATGTGACAGAATCTGCTGTTGCACAGTAATGAGCAAAACCATACGACGTAGTGTCCGAAATCGTTTACTGCCATCACTAGTTCTGTTCTTTATGATAGTGTTCTGTATAGCGATCCAGATTTTCAAACATAGGGTATAGTGATTAGGGGACAATTTCGGGGACAGCAACAGCCCTCTGCTCTACTTTGGAAAACCCACCACTCCACCCATTTTCAAGCTCTTCAACATCAAACTATTTATAAGCTTGGCGACACCACAATACATTCAGCACAATCTTGTACTATATTTATACTCTCTATACATTGTACTGTTACAATACGTAAAATATACATTTCATCTCATGTGTTGTGCTGTTACCCACTAGCCCGCCACTAAGAGACACTAGCGGGTCTGGTAAACAGCTGCAGCGCTCTGCAAGGAAAGCAGCTAGCCGAGCTTCGAATTTTACCGAGGATGAAGCCCCAGATTTTCTGAATGACTTTCTCAGCACCGCCAAAAAAATGATATTTGGGACAGCCCTAAAAGTGACAACATTTAAGCCTTTATAGAAGCAAAGCTCCTGGTAAGATCTGCTCTCTTTCAGCTCTGATAATTCGTTGTTAGCTCTCCTCTGAACTGTTCAACCTATTTTAGGGCAGAATACAATCCAGAGAATAATTCAGAGGCTGTTAATGGTAACTAGTGGTACAGCACAGCCAAATTTTTCACCTGGTTTGCACTTTATAAGCATGGATTTCAGAACTAACAACTACCCAGTGAAAACGTATAGGGATCGTCTGCCTTTAGCACTGCTTATTTTAGGTAAGAAAGAACCATGTTCAATCTTCAGCATAATGTTGCTGTATTGTATGGCCAAAAGTATGTGTACAATTGACCACCACACCTATATGCTTGCTCGATGTCCCAATCCAAAACCATGGGCATTAAAAGAAGTTGGCCTCCCTTTGCTGCTATAACAACATCCACTCTCCTGAGTGTGTCTCAGGGAATGTATGACCATTTAATCAAAAGAGCATTTGTGAGGTCAGACACTTATGTTTGACGAGAAGGCCTGGTTTGCCATTGACATTCCGGTTCATCCCAAGGACATTTAGTGGAGTTCTTCCACACCAAACTCATCAAACCATGTCTTTTCGGACCTCGGATTGTGCGAAAGGGTACAGTCATGCCGGAACAGAAAAAGGGACTCCCCAAAACTGCTGCCACAAAGCATATAATTTCTAATATGTCTTTGTATGCTGTAGCATTAATATTTCCCTTCACTGCAACTAAGGGGCCGAGCCCAAAACTTGAAAAACAGCCCAGATCACCATCTCTCCTCCATGAAACTTTACTGTTGGTATTATCTAAATTTATCCAGCAGACTGCCAGACAGTAAAGAATGATTTATCACTCCGTGCTATGCACTTAAGCTGTTCATCTCAGAGTGAAAAAAGAATAATAAGTGTTATGCTGCATTCACACGTTTGCGTTGAAAAATCCGTCATTGCGCACCTTACAGCGGTGCGCGGCCAACGGCAGCATGAAGCCACGCAAACGTTGCCATGGTGACCGCGAGGCCGGCGAAAGTGGCTGATTGTCAGAGAAAAGCTTTAGCAGAGTATATTGTTTATATGTTATTACTCTTATTTTTGTTGTATAACAGAGACATTTGGCGTCCATGGCTCCCAAAAAATCAGCATCCGGTTTGTTCCACCGCTGCGGTCGACGGCAAAATTTAACTCTTGGCGGATCGTTTCGCTCACCGCTGCGGTCTGCGGACCGTCGCTGTTTGCAGTGGCAGAATTTTCCATCGCAACAATGCGCTATCCGGTTTACTGTTGTCCGTCTACCACAAACACGTGAACGCAGCATAAAACTGTCTGACAGCTTCCTACCTTCAATAATTCAGCTTCAATAATTCACTTTCTGTTCCTCCAACAACACTGTGAGCGCAGAGGCGTGGACTACTGACCACAACACAGCCTTCTGCTTCTCCGCTTTAGTGCAGTTGGAGAAAGTTATAGTTACAGAATAAGCGCCACCACCTGGCCTGAAGCAGCTTCACACTGGAAACACGTGGTCACGGGAACGGTCGTTATTTTAAATCCCGCCTGTATTCAGTCAAAACCCGCCTCCACCCTCACTCCAAACTTCTCATTTCACTTCTTTGAGAGTTCAACAGGAAAAAACAGGGACATTATATCTTGTATGGAGTCTATCACTCGCTGCAGTGTTTCTTCTTTTAGGTGCTGTAATACTGACACAGAAGAGTTGCAAACACAAATACACCAACTACAGCTTCAGTCCCTTTCCTTTAACACAAATATGAAAAATCACTTCTTAACTTTATACAATAGAAATACAAACATATAAATATCACTTAAAAATATGACAAACATGCTGAAATGCTAAAGCACATTCACTTTATTTTCTTATTTTTTTAAGAAGAAAGTTATGAAGTAATAGTGCTGAATGATTTTTATGTAGTTAAAATTCTAATTCCAGGCAACTATGAAAACATAACCTGGTCATTTTTAACAGCCACTGTAATATGAGGATGGCAAAAAAAATAATAAAATGCACTTAGATGTAGACATAAAATTGTTGTAATTAGTAAATAAGCAGTCTAATCGATCATAGCAGTGTAGTTATCTGACACCCCAATAATTCTACAGTAATAATACCACGTTAACAATAACATTTTAATAATCCACACTTATATGATGCTCATGCTCCTTATTAGTGTGGGCAGAATAAAACTGATCATTGGATTATCAAGTCTTCATACTTTTATTTAAAAAGTCAGCTTTAAATATAGTGAAATGGAAAGCTTCATGTATCCTCTCTACTAACGTCTATGGCAGCAGATAATCAGCTCACCCACCAATTTGCACTCAGTCCTACAGCTCAAAACCTGTTTGCTGTAGAAAAACTGAAAGACGCATGCAAGTTTTCTTGGAATTGTGTAGTAGAATGCGTCCTTCCACTTTCCAAAATTAAAAGAAGGTCCCACACAAACTGTAAGAAACCATTAAATAGGAAGTGGCCAGGCTCCACTTAAACTGGCTCTGTCCTAACATCAGTCGCTGAGGTAAAACTGTAGAGTGAGCAAGCAAAAGACATTAACTAGCTGACTAGCTATCATGAATATACTTAAAATTGTACAATTCATGACTCCAAAAGTTTAAATTTGTCTGTAAAGCTACTAAATGCTACTACCTAGCTAACAGGAAACATTCCCACAACTTTGACTAACATTATGTAAATGTTGTTAAAGTAAGGTTAATTGAATGGTCCAGTAATGTTAGCTAACTACTTGACATAAAAATTCCCACATCATTGGTATAAAAGGTTGTTTTTTTAATTAGAAGATGTTAGGGTGTACTTATGTCTGATAAAGCTGTTTTTACATCATCCTGTCCAGATGAAAAATTTTGTAAAATGTGTCTGCACATAATATATTTGTATTAAGATGCTGCATGTAAGTAAAAAGTAAATCATAGATCAGGGATGCTCAGTCTTGGTCCTGGAGATCTACTACCCTGGAGAGTTTGGATCCAACACACCTGACTCATATAGTCAGATGCCCCTGAAGGCCTTGTTTACTCGGATCAGGTGTGTTAGATTAGGGTTGGAGCTAAACTCTGCCAGGAGGTGGCTCTCCAGCAGGACTGGGCACCCCTGTCATAGCCCTATGGTCACCAACCCTCCTTCTGGAGATCTACTTTTCTGCAGAGTTTAGTTATAACCTGCATCTTACATGCTGCCCTGCCATCACCTGACACTAATGCATTTGCTGCAGCCAATCATAGACTATTGATGAAGTTAATTAGCTGGAGCTGGTGTGGCAGATTGTGGTTGGGACTAGAAACTGCAGGAAGGTAGATCTGGGTTAGTGCCCACTGTCGTCGACTGTATTGCAGCACATGGCAGCTAAGCTGTTATTCAATCACAGCGCTGGAGGCGGGGCTTGACTGAATACGGTGGGATTTAAAAATACCTACCGGTCCGCCTGTTTTCGTTATCGCGTGGTTCCGCTTCAGACCAGGTGGTGACGCTAATTCTATAACTAGAACTCTGTCTAACTGCGCTAAAGCGGAGAAGCACAAGATTGTATCAGAGAACTTGTAGAGAGGAGAATTACCACTCTGCAGTGTCTTCCGGTTTTCTCAAACGCTAGAGGGCGCTCCCGAGTGAATCCAAAATGAATGGGTTGATATGGAGCATTTGAGCAAAATCATAGTTTATAAATGCTTAAACATTTTTAATGTAAAAGAATACACTCATTTCCTGAACACAGAACAACATAAAAAA
>JAILXH010286758.1:0-14567 GCA_023558415.1 Piaractus mesopotamicus | reverse complement strand
AAAAAAAAAAAAGACTTTTTTTTCAGAAATGAACACCAGAATTGTGTTGGGTACAATAAAGAGTCAAGGTAATGCAGAAAAGATGCTACTCTCTACTGTGAAGTGTGGTGGTGGAACAATGATGTTGGGCTGTTTTTTTTCCCAAAGACCTTGTTAGAATACATGGCATCACGGACATCAAAAACTAGGAGATTTTACATCAGTGTTTGACTGCCTCCAGCAGGAGGTTAAGGTTGAATCACCTTGAGAAAGACAATAATCCAAAGCATATCACAAATATATATAGAAATGTATTCACTGACCACAGAATCAGGCTTTTGTAGTCGCCATTCCAGTTCACGACCTAAACTCAACCGAAGACTTGAGTGGAGGTGAAGACTAAGGACTCTTGAGGTGATTTTGTCTGGATAAATGATCTCAGAAACCTTCATATGTGTTCTCCCATGTCATCCTGTATTGTAAGAGAAGACACAATACTTGTCAGTACTAAATTTTGCTTTATGGAAAGTTACTTTTTATGCATATTTTCAGCAAAGACAATTTTTTTTTTGTTCGCATTTATCGAGGGTGCCAGTACTTCTGGAGGTCAAGGTAGCATGTATAGGTCAATATTGATGGGGACATGTTAATAAATGCAATAGCCTGATATGTGAGCACACAAATTTCATCAGCTACAGAAGCCCAAAACACCTCATGGGTCTAAGGTATCAAAAGGTCAGATGTCAGTCAGCGTCCCTTAAAAAAGCCCCTGTCCAGACAAACAGAGCTCAGACTATCCAGACGTTACCCAAGAGAAGCAACTGTCCTACTGCTCAAAACAACATCCAAACAAGAAGGTTCCTTGAAGGAAGGCTCAAGTTGGATACTATCCAATTAGAAACTTTATAGACCTTGAGCAGAGATACTCTTTCTTTTCTGGCATGGCGCCAAAGATTAAGTTCCGGAAGCAGAAGAAATATCGCAATGACGTGATCGCAACAGCGCGCGCTGAAGGATGCATTCTTCAATTCTGGAACGCACTTTTGGTTGGCGATGAGATCACTGTGATCAGTATCATTGATGACCTTGAATATGTGCACCTTATGGACGCTATTTATGATACTAGCGACATAGAGGAGTGGAAGAACTTCAGGTTCAACTACAGAGGGTTGAGTATGTCAAGAGTTCATATCTGTTGCATATGGAATAGAATACAATAGAATTATAGTAGATTAGATTAAAATTATTTTTTTACACTATTTCATAACATTATGCATTTTGGTTTCTTGAAGATTTGCTAATATTAAAGCAGCAATATGTAATATTTTTGTTAAAACTGAAAGAAGTAGCATTTCTAAGTCAGGAGAAAAAAAGAACTAAAATATGGTGTGTGTGCACCGCTGCAAGTCTCCCTATAAAGCCTGATGTAATCATTTAAAAGTCAAAGGTACCAGGGCGGATTTGGCGGGAGCTTTTCAGACCACGTCAAATGTCTTTATGTATTAATATCATATGCACAGGTTCAGTGTGGTCTCTGAATCCCCAAATCCTACATAGCATTGCTTTAATGTCTGCATGTTCCACTATTTTATGTGTTGACTGTTGAATCTAATGACGACGTCCTGGTGTTAAGTTGGTGGTCTGCTTCTACCATTTTATTTAATGTAGTCCCGTTTTCAATACTTATTTATAGCCTTCACTTGTTTTTGCTTTGTCACTGGACGAAATGTTGTCATTAGTCTGGCAGCAGTGCAACGGAAATGTTAAGTGTGAGCCAGCACATTCACATGTGTGCATTACTACTCAATGTGTTAATGTATTAAATCAGCTTGGGCCTGGCTAAAACCAGGTTTTCCTTACAATGGGTTCTCTATCTCAGATATGTAACTATTCTGGCCCTACGTGAATAAGGCCTTCAACATCCACCTGGAATTTCGGCTTCCCATTCCTTTAACTGCGTGCATTACTGCTCAATGTGCCATGTTGCCAGTGTAATTATTCTAACTGGATGTGAATAATGTTCTCAGTATCCTTCTAGAATTCTAGCTTCCTATTCATTTGCCTCTGGGCACCACTGCTGTATGTGCCATGTTTCCAGTAATTATTATAAGAATTAAATCAGCTTGGGCCAGAATAAAACCAGGTTTTCCATACAGTTGAAGACTGGATCTCCAATCTCAATTTTCTGGCCCGATGTGAATAATGCCATCAACATTTACCTGGAATTTCAGCTTCCTATTCATTCACCTGTGTGCATTACTGCTCAATGTGCCAGCTTTGGCCAGGCTAAAACCAGGTTTTCTTTACAGTCGGAGACTGGTTTTCTATCTGTGATTTGTAATTATTCTGGCCTGATGTGAATAAGGCCTTCAATATTCACCTGGAATTTCAGCTTCCTATTCATTCACTTGTGGGCACCACTGCTCTATGTGCCACGTTGCCAGATATTTTTTAGTATCAAATCAGCTTAGACCAGGCTAAGACCAGGACTTCCTTACAGTGGGAGACTGGTTCTCTATCTGTGATATGTAATTTCTCTGGCCGGATGAGAATGAAGTCTTCAATATCCACATGGAATTTCACTTTCCTATTTATTTACCTATGTGTATTACTGCTCAACGCACCATGCTGCCAGTTATTTTAATGTATTAATTCAGCTTGGGCCAAGCTAAAACCAGGTTTTCCTTACAGTGGCAGATTTGTTGTCTGTCAGTTATATTTTTAGTTTTTAGTTTTTTTAGTATTTGATTAGTTTGGACCAGGCTAAAACCAGGTTTTCCTTACAGTGGGAGACTGGATCTCTATCTGTGATATGTAATTTCTCTGGCCCAATGTGAATAAGGTCTTCAATATCCACCTGGAATTTCACCTATTCATTTACCTGTGTGCATTACTGTTCAGACAGTAACTGTTGACAGTTATTTTAATGTATTAAATCAGCTTGGGCCAGGCTAAAACCAGGTTTTCCTTACAGTGGGAGATTGGTTCCCTGATATAGATAACTATTCTGGCACTATGTGAGGTCTTTAATATGCTCCTGGAATTTCAGCTTCCTATTCATTTACCTGTGTGCATTACTACTCAATGTGCCATGCTGCCAGTTGTTTTAATGTTTTTAAATCAGATTGGTCCAAGCTAAAACCAGGTTTTCCATATACAACCCCATTTCCAAAAACATTTGGATGCTGTGCAAAATGTAAATAAAAACAAAATGCAATGATGTGCAAATCATTTAAACCATGTATTTAATTGAAAATAGTACAAAGACAACATATCAAATGTAAAAACTGAGAAATTGTATTGTTTATTGAAAAATATATGGCCATTTTGAATTTGATGCCAACAACACGTTTCAAAAAAGTTGGGACAGGGGCAACACAAGACTGCTAAAGTTGTGTAATGCTAAAAAAAAACAAACAAACAAACAAAAAAGAAAATCACTGCATGGGCTTAGAAACTTCTGAAATCCACTGTCTGTGAAAACAGTTCAACATTGCATCCACAAATGCTAATTAAAACTCTAAAAGGCAAAGAAGAAACCATATATAAACAGGATCCAGAAACGCTGCCACCTTCTCTGGGCCCGAGGGCAAGTGGAAAAGTGTCCTGTGGTCTGACAAATCAACATATGAAATTCTTTTTGGAAATCATGGACACTGTGTCCTCCAGGCTAAAGACCACTCAGCTTGTTGTCAGTGCACAGTTCAAAAGCCAGTATTAATGATGGTATAGGGGTGCATTACTGCACACTGCATGGGTGACATGCACATCAGTGGAGGCACCATTAATGCTGAACGATATATATGTGTTTTGGCAACATATACTGCCATCCAGACGATGCCTTTTTCAGGCAAGGCCTTGCTTATTTCAGCAAGACAATGCCAAACCACATTCTGCATGTATTACAAGAGCATTGCTCTTTATTAAAAGAGTCTGGGTGCTGAACTGACCTGCCTTCAGTCCAGACCTGTCACCACTGATAACATGTGGCACATTAAGAAATGAAAAATATGACAAAGGAGAAGCTGAACTGTTGAGCAGCTGAAATCCTATAATAACTAAGAATGGAAAAACCTTTCACTTTCGAAACTACAGCAGTTGGTCTCCTCAGTTTCCAAGTGCTTACAGTGTTGTTAAAAGAAGAGGTGATGCAGCACAGTGGTAAACATGACCCTGTCCCAACTTTTTTGGAACGTGTTGTTGGAATCAAATTCAAAATGGGCAAATATTTTTCGAAAAACGATGCAATTTCTCAGTTTCAACATTTGATATGTTGTCTTTCTACTATTTTCCTTTAAAAATATGGTTTACATGATTTGCTTACTTATTACTGTTTATTACTTTATTATTATTATTATTTATTTGCACTTTTGGAAATGGGGTTGTAGTTGGATACTGCATTTCTATCTGTGATATGTAATTATTCTGGCCTGACGTGAATAATGTCTTCAGTATCCACCTGGAATTTCAGCTTCCTATTCATTTACCTGTGGGCATCACTGCTCTATGTGTCATATTGGCAGTTATTTTTATTAGCATTAAATTAGCTTGGGCCAGGCTAAAACCAGGTTATCCTTACAGTAGGAGACTGGATCTCAATCTAGTATATGTAATTTTTCTGGCCCAATGTGAATAAGGCCTTCAGTATCTACCTGGAATTTAGCTTCCTATTCCTATAGCATTACTGTTAAATGTGCCATGATGTCAGTTTTTCTTCAGTCTCATACTTTAAACTACTTGCAATAAAATTATACAGTAGAAATGAACTGAAGAAGCATCCTCTATCTGCAGAATTAAATCTTTTGTTACCTTATAGTCATATTCTTTATATTCACTATGGTATGGAAAACACAGTGCACATTCTTAATTCCTTGACTATTATGTCTCAATTATTAGTCTCTCTGAGTCTGCCAAAATGGAAATTGCACAGCAAATATGTGAATGTGAACAGTCCCTTTATATTACTTTCGTTTGCTGAATAAGAAGCCACAAATACGGAGCTAACTTCAGCTGGTGAAAGCAAGGAGGCCTACAAATCTGACTCAGTAACACCAGTTCTGTCGTGAGGAATGAGCCAAAGTTTCAGCAACTTCTTGTGAAAAGCTTGTGGAAGGCTACCCGAAAAGTTAAACAATTTAAAGGCAATGCTGCCAAATACTAACCATGTGTATGTAAACATATGAGCCACTGGGAATGTGATGAAAGGTTAAAACAAATAATTGTCTCTAGTATTATTCTGACATTTCACATTCTTAAAATATAGTAGTGATCCTAATTGACCTAAGAGAGGGAATATGTACTAGGATTAAATGTCAGAAATTGAGAGAGGAAAAGAGAGAGAGGAAAAGAGAGTTTAAATGAATGTAGGTAAGGCGTATGTAAACTTATGACTTTAACTGTAACAACTGTTGGGGAAAATTTTTGTTTGTCTTATTTATTTCTAACCTGTCCAGGGTGTTTCCTGCCTTCTGCCCGATGACAGCTGGGATAGGCTCCAGCACCCCCACGACCCAGAAGGATAAGCGGCTTCAAAGATTCAGCATTCAGCACTTCAGCATTTTCTACTTCCCTCAGTATATTACACGCTATATGTTTTTGACTAATACAGCCTCTCATTTGTCGTTTTGTGCTCCAGGACTGTGGTCGCTGACCTATGAGCAGGAGCTGACCACTCCTCTGCACATTACAGCGGGCCGAGGCTTTACTGACTGCCTCAGGCACCTGCTGCTGAGAGGAGCCAATGTTGATTTTGCCCCTGGAGGCACCACTGCACTGCATGAGGCCTGCGAGGAGTGCCAACCGGAATGCGTCAAACTGTTGCTGGAGTACGGTGCCAATGCCAATGCTGTCAATGAGGATGGACTCATGCCCCTGCACGTCTGTACAGAGCTGAACTCTCTGGAGTGAGTACTGATAACCACAACAGTAAGAACTGTTTAAATAATTTGCAGAGATTATTTCAATTTTTAACACCATAAGTACAGTGACACCATACATAATATAATATGAATTTTGCTATACTGTAAGTACTGTAACATGATATGGTAGGGAAGGAGGAATGAAGAGCATGAAGGAGAAGGAGAATTAAGTAGCAGCAATTGCCCAACCCCTCCAGAAGCCCACTGTCAATAAATAAGGGTTTTGTAAGGATTACCACAGCCTGGCTAAGTTAAAATATTGGAAACTTATGAAAAACACCCATTCATTCATATATTCTGTAATGTAATATACCCCAAAAAGTAAAAAGAAAAGACCTCATATTTAAAACAGAAATCATCTTGCAATAAAATTGACAAAAATGGAGAAAAACAGGTCCACATCTTTGCATAAACACACATAACCTCACATACAAATAGTTACTTGACAGTACCTAATAATAATAATAAAGCAATAGTCAAGCAATTTTTCCCTTTCCCCAGATGTATCCAATCAGCAAGACATGTTTCGTGTCCGGAGTTTCTTTTCTGATTCTATAGTTTTGCACTTGAGCTACAAAGCTAATGTAGCTAACAAGTAATGGAAACATACAGCCCAACAGATAGTAGTGTGCAAACATCATACATAAATCATATTGAGTTGTTCAGTAAACTCAAATAGACTTGCTTATGTGGTTTCTGACACTGTATGACACACTCATCTATAAAAATGGACAAAAGAACATTAGATAACAGCCTGAATTGTCTGTACTTCTGTCCATTTTTATAAATCTTGATGGAATTTGAGGCAAATGTGGAATTATTTGGGCACGGATATTATAGGCTTACATTGCTTAGACACCAAACATGTCTTGACTGATCAATGACACCATAATTTATGTAATATGAAATAGTTACCATGTAAGTACAGGGACACCACACATTTCGTCATAAGAAATTGTTATACCGTAAGTACACTGAAATCATACGTAATGGTTGCAGCATAAGTTCAGTAAGTAATGTAATAAGTTGAACATTTTTCCCTGAACTGTCATTTTAATCCTCAATGGTATTCAGTTGATACAATTAAATATGCCCTTCTTTTTTGTTTATATTTTACCATGGTTCCAATGGTACTTCTATTCAGATCTGTTATCCCTGTGATTCTCATGATTTCTTACAGGTGTGCCAAACACCTCATCCAGTTCGGAGCCGCTATCAATGGACGCAGCCTGGATGAAAATGACACGCCACTGCATGTGGCAGCGCGTCATGGCCTCCCGGGACATGTGGATCTATACCTGCGTCATGGCGCGGCACTAGAGCGGCAGAACGATGATGGCCTCACACCACTCAATTCTGCCTGCTCACAGCCACAGGAGTTGACTGCCCTGGAGCGCTACAGGCAAGTGTGCCAGCAGCTAGTGGAGGCCGGAGCGGATGTGCAGACGGGTGACGCTGACAAGCAGACACCTCTACACATGGCCTGCAAGAATGCCAACCCAGAGGTGGTGGATTTGCTGCTGCAAAGGGGCGCGTCCGTCAACAGCATGGACTATGGTGGGGAGGCACCCATGCATAACATCCTGAAGATAGTGGCCTATAAGATCGAGCACCAGCCAGAGAGGATAGTGAAGGCATTGTTGAACTATGGATCCATCAGGGTTTGGCCAGGAGCACTGGCAAAGGTGAGTCTGTATGTATTAGGCATGGGCTGCATAACACCCCCAACCTATTTTCACAACTCTCACTAGCCCATCATCTTATACACATACATTCTTGATATAAAAATTATTCTCCCCATTACTCTGCATGAAAATAGAGAAACTTACCATAACTTTCAGACCACTGATCCCCCTGTATCAACACATGGGATAAAATAAACTTGATCTCTGCTTTTTATGATTGATTAGTTTAATTCTGTGCAGTGGCATAACTGGGAAAAAGAAAAATCAGTGGGCCCCCACACAAAATGACCTTCCACTGAGAACAGAAAATGACAATCTAATTTCCTTACTTACTCAATATTTCTAACTCAAGCTTGTAATATAGGCTTGTCGTTGAGGTACAGTACTGTGCAAAAGCCAAAGATTGTCCTTCATTTATTTAACTTCTAGTCAAAACAGTAATTAAGTAGAAGTTAAAAAAGCAGCACACATACTAAACATAAAAAAAAGCTTCAAAAACTAAACATAATATCACATTTTCCAGTATTTAGTGTGTCCACTATTTGCCTTCATTACAGCTTTCGTTCTTTTCAGCAGACTTGCTTTCACTTTTTCAAAGAAATCTGCGATATTTTTAAACATTTCCAAATTCAGTCTTTGAAGTTGGTTGCAGTTTCAATCCAAATAATCCCAAACACATTCAGTGATACTGAGGTCTGTATTCTGAAGTGGCCAGTCCATTGTTCTCAGAACACCAGCAGCTTCTTTATTTGCATTGCAAATTTTCTTCTGTATTGTCTTTATTATTTCCTTTGCTCAGTAACAGCTTCTTGACAGCTACACATCTTTTCAGACCCATAGCATGGAGTTGTCTTCTCACAGGAGAACGAGGACAAAACACCTCTGATTTTTTCAGTGTGAAGCCTGATTTTCTCCTAACCCTAAGATGAAAGCTTTAAATTCTGTTTATCTGATGGTAACAGTTTTGGTGGTCTACCAGGTCTTGCACACTTGCTGGGTGTCCCATTTTGTCTATATCTTTTATAGTTTTATTTTCCTTTGATTTTCATCCTCATGCAAATCTTATATCTAATCTCCTCAGAAATGTCTCCTAAAAATTTAATAAATTGTACTTTATGGACTGGAAATTAAATAAATAAAGGGTGGTCTCTAATTTTTGCACTGTTCTGTATATTAATTACATTGTATATTGCATCGTTATCGTAGCTATCCATGAGTCTTTGGTGTAAAATTACATACATGTAGTACAGTAAAAATGTTAAAAGGACCAGCTGCCACAGGCCCCTCACCGCTGCCAAAACTGCCTTTAGTTACGCCGGTGATTTTGCTGTGTTTCGGATGCAAGTGGCTGCTGTCCACAAACAGTGACCAACTACAGGATTGTGTACTACTGATCCAACATCGGCATGTTTACCAACACATCAAAGAGGTCTAAGAGACTTTTAAAAGCCAGCATGTGTTGAGAGCCTTTTGACATGGGCTGAAGGCTGGAGAAAGCTCCGGCCTAGACTTGAACCTTAGGATATTTTTGGAAGTGTATCATGCTTAAGGAAAGTTCAGTTTTATCTCTTCAGAGAATGAAAATCAATCCGTATAGCATTGTGTAAGGGAATGCTTATGTGGACCAGAGATTAAATGAAACCAAATCCAACCATGATTTATGGGAAGTGAATCAAGGAATATGGTGCTATTGCCAAATGCTCTCAGAAGAAATTGTGCCATGTACTCAAATGTGCATGCAGATTTATGGAGCACATTAAATAAACAAACTAATAAATGTTACAGCAAAGTAAACAGAGATATGAACGATACACACAGTTTTAGATTTGATTGATTTTACTGTAAGTTTGTGGTTTGGCTTTAAATGCTCTGCTCATTGTACACTTCAGTCAGTACAGTACAACCAGCGAATCCCACTTGTGCCAGATAAATTGCCTGAGTCTTAACGAGGCAAATGTTAATAGGAGATTAATTAGCACTAATTGCAGAAGTTCTCGACAATCCCCCAGAGGGGGGCCCAATCTGTTCATCAAGCCAAGTGCCTAATTATTCTGTTCTGCGCTCCCCCAGAAATACGCCCTCCGACCTCTGCCCTTTCGAAAACAGGTGGGGATGTCGCTCCAGGTGGAAGCTGCCTCTGTCATCCTGATCTAGGATCAGATACTATTACCCAAATCTGTTGGCTGAATTAAGAGAAACTATGAAACTGTTCTCAGACCAGTTACAAACAACAAATGCTATCAACACAAGCCACTTGACTTGCCACTGCCAAATGTTTCAACATAATTTGCTGCACCTTAATTAATTCAGTATGTATTTGAATTACATCTATCATATGCTTCAGTTGTCAGCAAAAGTATTATTACAGCATTTTAATTTTGAATCATAGTTATAAATATTGTGGCATCGCTATTTAAACCTCTCGTAATGTGCCCCATGATAATTTTGTTTTTATTAGATTTAAAGCAACTTTTGCATTTGTGACAGAAGATTCATGTATTGCACTCTAACCTCTGCCACAAAGCCATACCCAGTGTCACAATTCAGATACTCTGTACAATATTCTTACACTATACGCTACATTATTCACTATCTAGAGAGTACTTAATGTGTCACACAACACGGAAACGAAAATTACCACATGGTTCATCACATTACTGAACTGCTCCTGGGTTAGCAGTTAGCTATAACATAACATGCCCAGTTACTGTTCTACCATTTTAAAATCATATCACAAACAGTATAAACAAAACAGGGTAGAAATACAGCTACTGAAAGACAAAGGAATCTCTCTTTAGACATTTTTCAAGCAGTCTGCTGAGTTCAAACAACAATGCAACATTCCGTACGGATATCATTTTTCAGCAGTTCTAGTGCATCATTAACAGTACACTACTCCGCATTACTCCCATTCATTTTCTCAATACTTGCACTAAATGTGGCTAGTAAACTACAGAGGTAGTCTTTGACATGTATATGTACATTCCTTTCAGGTGCTTAAGTACTGCTGTATGTCTCCACGAACAATAGAAGTGCTGCTAAACGCATACGATCGCATCAAGGTTACAGATGAATGGGTGGAGGCAGTTTCCCCAGAGGTGTTTCAGGTAAGGACGAACCACAGATATCTGGGCCCTACATAGAAAGAGTCTGGATCTTTAGGGTCAAATAACTACTGACAGTGTCAATCAGAAGGGATTAATAAGGGTACGATATAAGCCAGCATATTTCAGATGTGATGTACAAGGAGGTGGGGTATTTGTATTTGCTAAAGTATTTGCTAAAGTCAGTGCCTACGTTTTTGCATGTCATTCTATAAATTTCAATTCCTTTAAGATAATGTACAGGAGACAAATGATTGCTGTGGCCATCCACATGTTTCAGCTATATGCTGTTCTCTGGGTTCTCCCTGCAGAAACACAGAGAATTCTATGAGTCCGTTTTTGCCTTGGCCCATACACCTCGCTCCCTGCAGCACCTGGCCCGCTACCAGCTACGCACCTATTTGGACAATCGCATGTCCAAAGTAGTGCCCAGACTGGGCCTGCCTACTTTTCTGAAGGATTACCTGATGCTGGAGTTCCGAGGTTATGTTCACTAGGAACTTATTGAACTACGCAGGATTTTGAGTGCTTCATCCAATCAGCTTCACATTTATGATGTCTTGAATTGTGAAGACGTCTGCGCTGAGTAGTCCTTTGCAAGGCCATGGATGTTCAGCCTGTAAATAATCAAAAGTAGGGGTGTAAATGTCTGATTTCACAATTCAACACAATTACAGCTCTTTAGCAGATGGTTCATTGCACCATGAAATGTCAGATTTCATCAAGATTTAGTTAAACTATTTTGGTATAATTCTTTATTATAAAAAATACACCGAAATATGACTGGAAAAACACTTTACGCACTAAGTGGAAAATAGAATCAGTAAAACAAAATTAACAAGCAGTTCAGTTTTTTTTAATTTTACCATATGCCAAGAATTTAATTTTACTCAAAAACTGAGTTAATATTATTATAATCAGTTATAACATTCCAAAAGTATTAAATTGCCACCTTCGGACTGATAAAGCACAATATCATGATTTTTACACCCCTAATCAAGCGTTTGGGAAAGCACGTCTGTATGACAGCTGACTTGACTCTTGTTCACAAGAATGTGACAAGACTGAAGATGGTTTGCAACCATATGGATGTTGACTCCAAAAACGTGAGTGTGAACTGCACTGAAACGAGTCTGTATAAGATATGTGAGCACTGACAGTTGTAAAAGATGTATAAATGTAATATATTTGACACTTATTTGATAAACCTTCTTTTTTTAGACAGAAGTTGTCTGACTAATAGAATATGTGTTCGAAAGAGCTAAGCCTTAGCCTGATGAAAAGTGGTTGTTGATCATGGAGAATGGCTTTGTAGATGACTCTACTGATTATATTCATTCCCTTAAGTATTCACTGAAATTCACTGATTCATGAAAGCACATGTACAAAACATATGATTGCATATGATGACGTTTTTCACTATGGATGAGTTGCAATAATATGCTGTGTTTATTGTTGCCATAGCATATGGATTTACCTTACTGATTTAGTATTGAAGATTTAAGATATTTACACTTTTAAATATTCAAATATGTATTATTGATTACAATATTGTGTCTTTCTTTTGAGGTCTTGTGGTCTAATCTTCAGTGAGAAGCTTGTTGGTTCTGAGCACACTGTGGAAATTTGATAGCCACAAGGGGGTGCTGTGTATTTTTTTCTTTTTCTTTGCTTTTTTTGACCTTGATTTTTTGGAGCCTGTTACCACAAATGGTTAAGAAAATTAACACGTGTTCTATAATAAAAGCTGTGAAATTGAGTGAACTAATAGTTTAACATGTGAATAGACATTTGAAACATTTTCACTGTTAGTCTGTGTCTATGATTACTGTGATTCTGACTTTATTATATATACTGAATTGTATGATTAAATCAATATACAGAAGCACTCAAACCTCAATCCTCTGTTACACCTTCATCATCATCATCATCATCTCTCTATCCTTCCCTCTCTCACCTTCTGCCTTCTCTCCATCCTCCTTTTTTTCCTCTCTAACTTTTCACAGATATACACTGCTACACTCATAGACAGCCACTGATTTGTGTAGTATTTTGATCCAGGATGACAAAATGATTTTAAAAAGCACTCACTAAAAGTAACAGAACTCATTTGATAACCTACAGTAATAGATTTGATTGCATCAAAAAAAAAAAAAAATCAAAAGCAGAGTGGAGCTAGAGGCAGCCCAGTGTGCAGATGTGCTGTATTGAGAAGGAGATTATGGAGAGTGGAGGATGATGATCATGCTGGAGGAAAGAGAGAGAGTGAGAACTGCTGTAAATGAGAGGGGGGTTTAATGATCCTGATATACTTCCAAACCCCCCTGACCTACAGCAAAGGAGCACCAATAATATCAAATAGTCTACTGCTCTTTACTACACCAGCCTTACTCATACCACTACTACTAACTACTACTACTACTACTAATAATAATAATAATAATAATAATGGTAGTAGTATTAACAATAATAATTATAAAAATAATACTAATTAGAATAACAGCAAAGTAAAAAAAGTGCACTGACTTTACTTTATTTGAATGTGCACATGGTTTCCACATTAATAAAATATCATACATTAACTCAATTCCAAAGCAACATATTTTTTCATGTGGAACCGATGCACACATTTAAATCAAGTAAAGTCAGTGCACTTGTGTACTACTGCTAATCCTATTAAACATAGGTTGTGTAATAGTAAACTTGAAAAACGAAATGTAACAATTTAGAAGGAAAACACGGTTAAAATAATTTTTATAATTGATCAAACAAATATTTTTCGTATTGTTTAATTTCCAGGCGTCTATATGTGCTATTTGCACAAATAAACTCCTCGGAAGCAGGCCTGAAAGAAGCGCTGGTAAAGTGTGTATGTGAGAGAGAGAGAGAGAGAGAGAGAGAGAGAAAGAGAGAGAGAGAGAGAGAGAGAGAGAGACTGTCTGTCTGGTTTCAGTAGATCAAAGAGCCCGCTGATCCTGAATGGAGTCATTTGTAATTACGAGACTAATTAGCGCTCCGCGGCCAATCAGAGCCGGAGCTGCTGTTTATGTCCGCAATCACGCGGCCGGTCGGAGCTCTCGCGCCCCCGCCACTCAACAGCGACTAATCAGCGGCGCGCTGCGTTTAAAGAAATGAGTCAGAATTAGGCGAACAGGGCTACTTAGGTTCCAGAAAAAAAAGTTCGGAGATAAATGATCTTTCTCTCTCAATGCCCCCTCTCGGACACGCGAAGAAAAAAATATTTAAAATAAAAAATAGACAGATAGATAGTACTTTTTTTACTAAAGCCATTTGAATTGAGCTGATTAAATATAAAAATAAATAAAAACACATTAAAAGTCGACATTTCTCTGTGGCGCGATCCCTAACTCAACAAAGATAACAGTCCATGCATAATTAAAAATCCTACTTTAAGTGTGCCACATCATTTGTTTAAAGTGGTTTAAATCGAGCTGATGACATATATACAGTTTTACTGCTGATGTTTCTCCAGTGGTCCAGTCTAATGGACCCGTTTGATCCGCAGCTCGTTGTTAATAAAGTGCTCACTCCAGAAAGCGCCCTCGTTGGGGTTGTTTTCCTACAGCAGTGCGCTGTCAGGAAGAAACCTTCCCTCTCTGGGGCATCATTGTTGGGGCAGCTCCTCTTAAAGCCCCAAAAAGACCCCTTTTCCGCCCCCCACCCCCAAAAACCTCAACCCCACAAGAGGGCCAAACAGCTGCCTCTCCGCCCTCTCCACTCTGCAGCCATCAGGCCAGAAACTTCGACAAAAGCGCCGCGGTCGTGTATCTCCCCTTCAATGCAAAGTAATTACTTATCATCAATCAAAATTAATAATAGCCGATTGGCTCGGTGTGGTCGAAGGGCTTTTTTTTAGAGGG